>JAQQSY010000160.1:0-15777 GCA_028646535.1 Procyon lotor | reverse complement strand
GGAGAGCCGGGGCCTCGCTGCACACAGGGCATCGGGACCTTGGAGGAGCCGAAGTTGGGGAGGGGGCCCGTTTCAGCAAACAACGAGCCCACTTTTGATGCGTCAAAGGAGTGACCCTGCGGGGAGCAAACAGGGAGCAGGATCACAGAAGCCCTTCGACAAGCTCTGCCTTATCTGGGAGAGAGGGTGGCCCCGGGCCCAGCCCTGCCGCCCCGCCGCCCTCCCGCGGCCAGGAGCCTCCCGCAGGGCAGCCCTACACGGTTTGATTTCTAGTCTTTCAAACTCTTCTCCACTGAGCTCAGTTAATTACAAACCTAGTTCACACTCCGTGATTTGGATTCGCCTCCACCTCCCCGAGCCGAGTAATTAGACTCTGGCATTCAGGCTCAGCCGAGCGTGACCCGGGTCCCTGTTCGCCCCGCTGCTGGCAAGAGGAGGGAGGCGGCGGGCGGGCGGCCCGAGGGCTGATGAGCTCCATCCAGGCCTGGGCGTCAGGGCCCTGCCCCCCACATCCAAGCCTAGAAAGTGCCATAGAGACAGAGTCCCCACAAATTAATTAGCAATTAAAAACTTTATTTATAAAAACAACTGGGGGGTGCACATCTTGTTAAAATTCCAACTATTATTTCCAGACTGCTTTTCAGTAAGAAATAAACAGAAATGCTAGAGATTGACAGTATACAGCGCAAGAACGTCTTCAAAAACAATTTGCTGAATATTAATGAACTGAAAATGTCATTTCTGGTCCAATTACTAGAAGTAATTAGTTTTTTTTTTTAATTATGGAGGAAGTGGAATTTTAATAAGGTCAATTTTACAATTACAGTTTAAAAAATACTAATTGTATTGTCATCCCATGTTATATAATAAATGGCATTAACTAGCTAACATCTGTTGATTTTAATGTAAATAAAGTAAAACTATCATTGTGTTGAGTCCTTTGGGGAGTGACAGCTGGGGACAGCCTCAGCCCGAGGGTCACGGGGACGGAGGTCCCGGGAAGACCTGAGCCCTGGCTTCCTGAGTCGGCGCCCCTGCGGCCACGCGGAAAGGGCCTGTGCGCGCCTCGTCCAACGTGCCGTGGGCACAGGCTTCACAAGTACCGCCCCAGACCCCCCGTCCCTGACCCCCCACCCAGGGGAGCCCAGAGGGCTGCATGTGCCAGCCCGCCTCTGGCCGGGGTCCTGAACCTGTGTTCCTGGGCTCCAGGCGCACAGTCCGTGAGCTCTGACGGACCCGAGACCACACGACCACGCTGACCACCAAGCTGTGACCGCTTCTCCAGCTGTATCCGCCGCCCCCCAAACCAACTACTGTCTCCCCTTTGGAGCTGAGGAAAAGAGGAGCAGAGGTACGGTGAGTCCCCGGGCCGCATCTGGCAGCAGGGGGGCGGCCATGAGCCGGGGGGGGGCCCTCTGGCCGCAGTTCTGGCTCTGCGTTGGTCTTCGCTGGCCCGGCCGCACGGGCAGCCTGCTCCTCCCCCGAGCCCAGCCGGCAGCGCTCAGGAGGGGCTGGCAGTGACCGCGTGCGGCGAAGGTCAGCAAGGCCTCCTCGGCCACAGTGTGGAGCTCGGGGCCCTGATCTGCAGGGGGCCAAGCTGCCCGATGGGGTGGGAAGCCCCACGTCCAGCACTCCGGTCCCTTCTCAGATGACCTTCACAGGACAGCGAGCGGGACAGTTTGTTTGCGTGAATAAATGCTGGTGAGCCCCGGGGGTGGGGGGGGGGAACAGCCGGTCCTCGCGGGGCCGCGGGACGTCACAGGGGCCACAGCTCATCCAAGGCCACACAGAGGGCGTGCGGGCCAAGCTGGACCCCAACCCCCGGCCGCCTGCTCTGCTCTGTGCTGAGTGTCCTCCTACGAAAGGATCCCACTGAGCCTAATAAGACACAGGACGAAAACTCGCCCCCAGGTACAGGTCTGGCAAGAGCCCGAGTGATGTTCTCCCGGAGCCCCGCGCCCCCCAGCCCGCGAGGACGCGTCCCTGCAAGGGAACAGCTTGTGGTCATTAAAATGGTTTGTGGGTGTTTGTTACATCCCTGGCATGTCTTGGTGAATTTTAATTACCCAGATTAAGATCTGTGGATATCATTATTGAGATATATAAAGGTTTTATTTAAACATGGACATCCCAGAAGTGAGTACTCCCAGGCCGGCGGCGACTTTGCCGCTTCCTCCATGGAGCCCGTGGGCCAAGGACACTTGCTGGCGCGTGCGGGGGACCTTGGAAGCCCGTCCAGAGGACGCCCCAGGAGAGGAGGTCTGCGGCAGGGCCGGCGGGGCTCGAGGCTTCCCGGCGCACCCCCAGAGCCTCCGGCCGGCGGGGTCTGACCATCCACACTCTGTCTCCAGGAGGACGCGGGGCACGGAGAGGCCGAGAACGCGGCAGCAGCGGGCACCTGACCCCTGTGTGCCCGCCGATCCCTCCGGGGCTCCTCACCGCGTGTCCTCACCTAAGGCACAGTCGGGACAGGCGCAGTCTCCCCAGGGCTAAGCCGCTCGCCCCCCGGGCGCTGGCCGGCCACGGGAACCTAGCCTTTCCTAAAGAAAAGTGGGGCGCAGGGGTGGGGTGGGGGTGAGAGCGGGCTCCTCGGGGTGAGACGCAATCCAGGTGGGTCAGCTTCAGGGGGACACAGGGGGAGAGAAATGCGAGAAGCAGGAGGAGGCTGTCCATGGCTCTGGGGCCGGGGCCTGTTAACGGGGACACGCAGAGCACGAAGCCCGCGGAAAGGCCGGCAGTGTGAGTGCTCGCTGCTTAAGCTCCCTGGTCCAACAGAGACAATTTGCATGAAGTAAGACCGACCTCAGGGTAAGAGAAGATATTTTCCATCGGTGTCCACACGAAAGGCACCGTATCCTTACTGGAACAAGAAACCCTACCAACAGATCCAAAAAGACAGCTAGCTCACTAGGAAATGGGCCGAGGACGGGAACGGAAGATTCAGAGAGGAAACCCGAATGCAGGCGATGGAAAAGGGGCTTCAAGTCAGCGGCAGCCGGACTCCGGCTGAAGGTCACCACGTAAGGTGCTGCGGGCACAGGCGCGGGGCGGCCGCCCGCGGGGCCCTGGTTTGGCCGTGAAGTCCGAATTCTATTTCCAGAGCTGAAGGCCCGCTTTCCCCACGACTCAGCGGTTTATTTCAAGCAAATTCGCAGGGAAGAATAAAGAGGGTCACAGGAGCATCCCTGTCTCTCCGTGGCCTGTGATGGAAAACCCTACAAGCACCAGCCCGCCCGGGGCGAGGGGCCGCCGGTCCGCAGCGCGGGAGGGAGGGAAAACCCATGAACTGGTCCAACGGGAGTCCCTGCGGAGAAGTCGAGGCCTTCCTGTGGAGCGGAGAACTCGTGACCGAGGACGTCTGTGGGTTGCATGTAGATGTTCCAAGAAGGCAAAAGAATTATTTTCATTCTAGCAATTCTCCCAAGTAGAAATAGGAATTATGCAGTGTGGCCTTCAGGGCAGCGACTCCCCCGGGAGAAAAGCAGGGCCATGAGGGCCACTCCAAGCAGATTTGCCACCTATTTGAACAATCTCCGGGCTACAGCCAGCGGACGGGCGCGGCGGGTCCTGGGCGTGGACGCACCTGGAGGCTTGGCCGCGACGGGAACCTCCCCCCCACACCCCTGCTCGGCTGTAGGACCGAGGGCAGGTGCCGGCAGCCGGACCCGGTGACCGCCACCCGAGGACGGGCCTGTGGGGACCCAAGCCTGGGTCCCGTCCCCTGGCCGCGGGGCGCCGGCTTCCGCAGGGGCCCAGGGCGCGGCGAGGCTGGTGTTCTGGGTGGCAGGTGAGGGGACCGGAGCGAGCTCCAGCCCCTGAGGCCGACCTGCCAACGCTGGCAGTCGCACTGACATTACCATGGAAATAGTCTCCCCGGTATTCGTCCACTTTCCCGAATGAATGTTCTCCAAATGGTTGCAAGCCTTTGGTTGATTTCCCGTGTTCTGAACACGGATTGTTTCTTTGCCAGTGTCCTCGGTGCTTTCAGGGGTAGGTTTTTGGAGATCCTTCCTCCAGCACCCAGAACTCTTACCCTTCAGAAATGCCGCTTTGACCTCCACCTGCTTCTCCTTGTCTCTGCGCTGAGGGGAGCAAGGGGGTCCCCTCGATCCACCCCTGGGTCCCTGCCTAGAGGGGAATCTTCGCTCGGACACTGAAGGTACGAGGGAGCGAGCCCCCCGATCTCTAGGAAGGTGCATCCCCGCGGGCGTCCAGGGGGCATGTGGACAGTTAGGGGGTTATTTATACGCACCCTGGGGGGGGACGCAGGGATGGAGTTTCAGCGACTAGCTCGCGTGTTTGTGGGGCTGGCAAGTTTAAACCGGGGCACATCCTTGCATATGGAATCTATAGGGAGGTGGGCAGCCTGGACGTTCAGGCAGTTCCGTGCTGCCGTCGGGAGCACAATCCCTTCTTTGTCCTCGTGCTGAGGCCTTCAGCTGATTGGGCAAGGCCCACCCACGTTATGCAGACCAGCTGTGCGCTCAGCGTTGATCACCACGCTCACAAACACCTTCACAGCCACGTCTAGCCGGGTGTGACCCAACGACTGGGCACCGTGGCCTGGCCAAGCTGACACATCAGTTTACACATTTTCTCATTTCCCTCAAGTCCAGAATAAAGTCTGGGTGGGAAGTCTGGCCCCAGGCAGCGGATCCAAGAGCAGCTTCCTTGAGGCGGGGGCCCCGGGGCCTGGAGCTGGGCCCTGACCGTGGGGGCCGGTGCTGAGGGGCCTCGGGCTCCCGGCCAGAGGCCAACGACTCCGGGGGCCTCTCCTTCTCACTCCTTGCTTCTGGGTCCACAAAAGAGACGACCGCCCTCGCCCGCCTGATGTTCGTGTGAGAAGTCGCAGGGATAGGACGGGATCTCCGTTCCCCGGGAAAGGCCAATGGGAGCCCCGCGGTACGTGGGGCGCTCTCGGGGCGGGGTCCACAGCGGGCAGCCCCGGCCGCACGCGGGCGTCCCCACCTCTCTCCCGAGGCTGGCAGCGCGGTCCGACGCTCCGAACGGGAGCAGAGCCTGCCGAGGGGATTAACGTCCACAGAAGAGAAAAGGAGAAAGGACGGTGGCGTCAGAGTCCCAACCTGACTTATTCCTCTAAGATTACTTCTGACAGGGAAAAAAACCAAACCAGGGGCTTCAGGGTTGACTGGGTTAACTGCACGCCGAGGCTCTGCTGCTGGGACACACACGTGTGCACACACGTGCATGTGTACACACCACACGGATGCACGCACACACACCCTCACACACAGGCATGCCTGTGCACACACACGTGTACACAACATGCATGCTACACCGGGGTGTGCACAGGTACACACCATGCAACTGCACTCGCACACGCGTGCACACATGTGCATACACGTACACATCCTACGCACACTACACAGAGGTGTGCACACATACACGTTGCCCATACGTGCACTTACACGTGCACACACATGCACACTTGTATACACACGTGTACACACCCCACCCACTACCCCGTGGCATGCACACATACACATTGCCCATACGTGCACTTGCACATGTACATGAGTGCACACACATGCACCCGCACACATGTGCAGACCTGTGCACACGTGTGTACGCATCATACACAGAGGCGTGCACTACCCCACCCACATGTGCACTCACACGTGCATGCACACACAAGGAAACTCATGGACCACTCACACACACACACACACACACACAACCTGTCAGAACCCGGCAGCCTGTGGACCGCACACCAGCGCAGGGAGGCAGGCCCTGCAGGCAGAAACTTGCCATTAGGCAGATGACTCTCTGGGTGGGGATCCCCGGGGCGCGCGGGGCACCCTTCCTCTTGTCCATGACCCCACTTTGCTCCTGGCTCTCAGGGAAGAAGGGGGCTCTCACTTGCTCTGCTGCCGAGGCTGCAGGTGAACCGTGTGCTGCCCGGACCAGGGACCCCGCGCCTGGCCCAGCAAGGCCCGGACTGACGTGAGGCCGTGAGCACCGGCGAGCGCCGACCGCCCTCCTGCAGGGGTTTCCTGTGCGCTTGAAGCTGAGGAGGCCGATCTCAAACTAAGTGTTTTTGCCACAAACATGAAAGCAGAGAGAGGGCGCAAGAAACCTTCAGGTGCAGGTGGACGTGCCCATCGCCCTGCTGGCGGAGACGGGTGTCGCAGGCATGTGCTCACGGCCAAGCCCGGCAGGTCGCACGGACACCGGGTGCGTGGACACCAAGTTGACCTCATGGAAGACGAAACACTTTCCAGAAAACACGTGTGGGCGCTGCCCAGCACGCCCGGCCCAGGCCTGACACTGGGGACGGCAGTGGGTCAGACGCGGGACGGCCATTGGGGCTGAGCTGTGGCCGAGATCCCTGCGCTGGCGTCCGCACCCCCAGCGCCTCCGAGGGGGGCTGTGTCCAGGTCGGGGCCTTCACAGAGCCGATCGAGGTAACGTGAGGCCCTCAGCGTGGCCCTGACCCCGTGTGACCGTGTCCTTGTAAGAAGAGGGGATGGGGACACAGACACACAGCGACGACCCCACGAGGACAGGGGGCGAGGACAGGGTCCTCCGCAGGAACCAGCCCCCCGCGCCCGGAGCAGGGACGTTTAGCGAAAGCTGAGTCAAGACCCGAGCAGCCAAATGCTGCAGGAGGGGCGTGCGGGGTGCGCCCTTGCCCGTGACGCGCCCCCGACCCCGCAGCCGTGCCCGCTTCCCGGCGGGACCTGGTCTGGAGCAGAGCTGACCGGGCTCACCAAGGACTGCGTCGTCGGGCCCCCTCGGACGCGCTCCGGGCGGGAAGACGCCGGCCGTCCTCAAACACCCCTACCGCGGGAGAGAAGCCCCCCGCCCCCGGGGACGACGACACGCAGATGGGGCTGAGACATACAATGACCCCACAGGGGGCATCAGGCCGGCCAGAGGCATCTGTGTTTCCTGGGGGGCTTTCCTCACCCGGAGCAGGACGTGTGCTCAGAAGGACCCTGGGGACACCCTGCACTTCCCGCTCGCAGAGCCCCGGGCAGGAGGGAAGAAGTCGAGGCTGTCCCCACGTCGCCCACGCCTTGCCGAGCGAGAACAGAGGCCCGGCACAGGCCCCCCTGCAGAGCCTGGGACGGGGCTCCTCCCGGGCCCCTCTCCCTCCCGGTGTCCGGCGGGGTGTCCACCAAACGTGAGCGGGACAGGAGCCACGGCCACACGGAGCCCAGAGAACACGCGGGACCTCGTAGCCCCGTTAGTGTCGGGCCCCGTGGCCGGGACGCCGAGCAGCACGGGCCTCACCCCACGCGGACCTCCTCCTGCTTGTTCACGTCTCCAAAAAAGATGCCCCCACTGGACGTTTATTCCCGAATATACAAACTGAACAAACCGCTTCACTGTCGCCTGAACACCTTCCCGGACCCGACGATAGCGACCTTCCTGCCCAGAGTGGGGACGGCTGAGCCCCGACAGATGGACGTCCGCGCCCGGGGAGCAGGTGGGGTCCGCCGGGAAGCGTCAGTATCGTTCCCTTGAGAGAAGTTCCAGGCTGAAGCGTCCTTCCCCTGGAATTAGTGTTAGTGCTGCTTCCTGAGAGCCATTCACCGTTAAGAACCCGGAGCGGGCAGTGGGGTGTTGGACGCGGACGAGTTTGGGGCTGTCCGTGTGGGTGTGGGGTGTGTGTTTGGGTTCAGTGGGGGGTACGTATGTATGTACGTGAGTGTGTGCTCGTGTGCACTGTGTGCACGTGGGTGTGGATGCACCGCGTCCTTGAGTGTGCACGTGTGGGCGTGCATGCGTGCAAATGAGTGTGTGCGTGCTGTGTCCACACATGGCAGGAGGAGCGCCCTGCTCCCGTCGCTGAGGCTCTTCGGGCGGCTGCCATCCCTGCTTTGGAGACAGTTTTCGCACCAATCCGTGGACGTGGCATCCAAGGGGGGCCTCTGGGCTCAGACACTCAGAGAGGTGACATCCGTCCAGAGGACGTCCAGCTGTTCTGCGCGTTTTCTGGTTCCCATTGTCGTTTCCTATCACGGGGGCAGCTGCGTTTGCTCGGAAACCTAAAACCCACCGAGCTCTTCTCCCTGCACAGGACGCTGAAGACACCCCGCACAGCTCGCAAAATGTCAAACGCTCTCTGTCCTAATGAACCGAATAATTTATAAATGCCAAAAAGTAAGGACGTTTATGTTCCTCACCTCTCAGAGGATTGATCAGCTGTCAGATCTGCATCTCTCTAGACGGACATTTTGTCTTCCTTTCCTGAACTGGTTGGTATAAATTAACTGATAGCGGCCGGCATGAGAAGCCAACTTCTCTTCCTTGGGGTCAAGCTAAGACCTCAGGCGGAGGGGAATCGCTCCAGGTGCCTCGGCACCGCGGTCTAGCAAGTGTTTGCAGCGAGGGAGGTGCAGCTGCTCGGGGATCTGTCTGCCCTGTGCGGCCTCAGGAGACCGGACACTCGTGGGTGTGCACACACGCACACAGGCATGCACGGGCACACACGTGTGGGGGGACACACACATGCACAGACACACACGCACAAATGGTCCCCTATCTCGTGCACAGGCACACAGTGTGCACACATGTGCGTGTGTGTGCAGGGACACATATGTGCACAGACACACGTATGCACAAGGCCCTCTATCTCATGCACAGGCACGCATGGGCACAGGTGCATACATGTGTGTGTGTGTGCAGGGACACACCTGTGCACACCTGTGCACACATAGTCCTCTATCTCGTACATAGGCACACACGTGCACACATGTGTGCATACAGGGACACACATGTGCACAAACACACATGCATATCTGTGGGTCAGCAAGGCCCCTCCTGGACCTTGGCTTTCAGGCCCCATCTGTTCAGGGACCTTCTGGGCCATGTTCTGTGTGGGGACACTTCCCCTGCAGTGTTAGCCTGGGCCGGACGGCCCACCTCTGCCGAGGAGCAGCATCCCCGGGGTTGAAGCGAGCTGCCCCCACGCGGCTGGGTGCCCATCCACCTGCACAGCAAGGCCCCTCCCCGGGCTGCCCCTCCAGACTCACCCCGTGCTCACGGACTGACTGGTGACCTCGCCTGGTGTGGAGGAAGAGTCTTCCTTGGGGACTAAGGAGGCCAGGAGCCTCGGCCCCTCAGCCCACAGAAGGGAGAGTCCCCGTCCCAGAGCACAGTGCTGAGAAGGCCACCGTCCCCACCCACCCCAGCACCGCCCCTCGTGCACCCATGTTACGTGGCTCACCTTCCCCCCCCACTCACACATGTGCCCATGTTACGTGGCTATTGAAGCAAGGAAGCCCTTTGGCTTGGGTGTGTTTGTAGCAGTGCGCACCTTGTGCATCTGACCTGAGCGTCGGCTGTCAGGGCAAGTCCAGCCGAGGAGTGATGTGAGACCAGAACAAACTAAGGCCGCAGTGGGGCGGGCCTGGGGCCATCTGGGGGGAACCCGTGCACTCCCCGACGCCCCCGCCTGCCCTGTGTCAGTGTCCCTGGGCCCCTTCCTCTGAGCAGCACCGCGGGCGGCCAGCATGGACCCCAGCCATCTGTGTGCTCGCGGCAACACTACTGGCCTTTTCCGTGCCCCTTGCTAGAGATCGGGACTATGAGGAGGACCTGAATTCTGGCGTGCCCAAATCTCGGGCAGCGTCTTAACTCATCCATGTGCAGGCGTCGGGCTGGCCCGTCCCAGAGGAGTCACAGCACGGCCTCGGGACCCCGACCCTTAACAGGCTGTGTGCGGTCAGGTGGGCTAAGCGTGAGGGAACTCGTTCACAGGATGCTGGGGACAACCACGCGCACACGCGTGTGCCCCGGCATGTCTGCTGGGCTGGCGTCACGGGTCTCCTTCTCCACGCGGAGCAGAGCGCGCCGTCCGGTGACAGGCGCTGCCCGGGACCGGGAAGGGGCAGGAGCGTCCAGGACCAGAGACGACTAACCTCCTCGCCTCTGCCGTAAGACGCTGTGTTGTTCCTTAACCTGGAGCTGACACAGAGCGCACCAAAGAGCCAATTTCCCTCTGTCCCTTTTTCTTCTCTCTTTTTTGGTCCCTCCTCTGCAGGAACCCGGCGTCCTGAGACAGCCCGGCGAGCCGCGACACTCACTAGGGCGCCCGGAGGGTCGGAGCGCACGGCCCCCGCTCAGCGCCTGCGGCAGGGTCTGGTCCGGCCACGGCCGCCGGGACACAAGCCCGAATGACCCCCACTCGTCTTCAGGACAGAAGCCGCGTGACCGCTTGGCTTTGTGACAGGTTCCTGACCCGCACGTGCCCCCGACCTTCACGCCCCGAGAGCAGCCAAGGTCACCGGGGTCGCAGAGATGGTGCAGGAGGACCATACAGGTGCGTCGCTCCTGGCTTTCAGTTCTCACACTTGTCTTCTGCTGTAACGCTTTGCTCCTGAACGTTCCAGGGGGGACGGCGGCCTGAGCCCCCGAGTGGATAGGGGTAACCGCAGCGGAGAGCTGGATCTCACTCAGGGTGACTCGGGCCTCGGAGGAAATGACGGGACGTTTGCTCTTCAAGGAAAGGCACCCAGGAGACGCTGGGGGTGGGGGCGCAGCCCGGCAGCCCCCCGATGGGGAGCGAGACACCCAGGGGGGCCAGCGGGCTGGGGGTGAGGGTGGGCGTGTGCCAGCCTCGGGGCGAGGGGCTCCCCGGGGTCTCTGAGCCCCTGAGTCTGCCGTCAGACTCCGGGACAGGGAAGAGCCTCTGGACCCAGACCCGGCAGGTCAGGGCGGGAAGAGCCCGATGATGCGGGGTTAATGTTCGCGCGACTGTATCTGCTCACAAACCAACCCCACGCACCAAAGGCAAGTAGAACCGTCTTCAACTGTCCCAACTGTCTGGCGCAATCCAGCGAGGGGCTGGCCGTGGGCCCCCCCAGGTGAGCTCAGCAAACACGACGGCCGTGACCGAGCAGCTCGCGCACCGGAGACCAGGTCCGGCCCTGCGCCCGCGGTGCCCCAGGCTCACGGTAGGTGGGGTGGGGGCGGGGACCCGGCGAGGGCGACCGGCGTCCCAGGCGCAGGGTGGGGGCTGCGCCGCGGACATGGGACGTTCAGGCCAACTCTGGAGCTGATGCCAAGCGGAGGCGGGACAGGAAGGTCTGCGTAAGGCTCGACCGCGACGCACGAGGGTCTACAAAACCCCACAGACAAAAAGGCAAGAAATCACCTAAATCTTCCATAATAGTTTTCCCTGCCCATGTTTTTGGTTTCGTTCGATAGAATTTTATTTAGTAAGTACTTATTACGGTTCCAACTGAACAACTACTTTAAGTCAGAAACCCGTATGCCTCGCGTCGCCCGTAATTCGGGTCATTTCATAATCGCACACCGTCAGGAGCGAGTGCGCCCCGTGCGCCCTGCGGCGGGAAGAAGACCAAGGTCAGAGGCCGGACACAGAGCCTCCGGTGGGATGAACACGAGGGAAGCCCCCCCAGCTCCGGGGCCCGAAGCCGCTGGGAGAGCGGCGGCCGGAGAGCAGGAGCCCCTCGGGATACGCGTCTGGGGCGCCAGGCCCGCGGCAGCGCCGGGGAAGCACTACCTGCCGCTGGTGACCACTCACGGCCGACCCGGGGTTTCCCAGACACGATGCACGGAGAGGCGGTCAGCCCCCCGGGGCATGGACGGGCCCGCACCCCGGCCGCGGGGCTGGCCTCCTGCTCCAGAGCGGGCGCAGGGCAAGATGCTCGGAGCCGAGGAGACCCTCCCTGGCGGCCGAGCTGCTCTGTGGCCATAATCTCGGCGTAGACGAGCACAGCCCCAAGGAAAGTGACAACTGAGCCGATGAGTCTTGGGTGATTGGGCGCTAGTGCCCGGCTCCCGGCTGGCAGGGCCAGAGGCCAGACGCAGAGGTCACTGGAGGCCACGGCTGGGTGGGGTCTCTGCTCAGCCTCCCTGGCGCCCGGGGCGTCTCCGGACCCGGTGGTGACCCAGGGAAGCCTGGACGAGCCGGGAGGACGGTGCCCTGCCTGCCCCCCACCACGGCCTCACACAGCCGGGCCAACGGCGGGGCCCGACTCGTGGTGCCCAAGGCAGCCCCAAGGGCGAGCAGTGAGGCTCACGGCACAAGGTGCCGCCCCCTCGACGGCCTAGAGCCCCAGGCGCCCCCCCCCAGTCACTAAAGCCAGTCACCGCCCCCAGCCCCGCTCAGCTATGTTCCATGCAAGTGGTTGGATGATCGAGGGGCCCACGGAGAGAGGTGGGCTCGTCCTCCGGCCATTAGGAGCTGCGCATTTGTGTGCCTGGCCTTCCAGTGACCTAGGACCCCAGACTGGGCAGCTCCAAACACAAGGAGGTACCGTCTCATGTCCTGCAGCCTGGACGCCTGAAACGCAGGCATGGGCGGGGCTGGTCTCTCCGGGGCCTCCCCCTTGGCGTGCGGACACTGTTCCTCCCACGTCCGGGGCTTTCTCTGTGCATGCGAAGCCCAGCGTCCTTCCTACGAGGCCAGCAGTCCCGTGGGATCAGGGCCCCACCCTCAGACCTCATGTCCCCTCAGTGACCTCCGCAAAGGCTCACGTCCAGACACAGTCCCACGGAGGGTTAGAGCAAGGGCCCGAGACTCTGGTGAGAAGAGCCCCCACCTGCTGTGCCCCCAGAGTCCTCGCGGAGGTCTCAGCAGCCCGGCCCAGCACACAGGCTGGAGGAAGGTCACACCGCCCAAGACGAGGCTCAGAGACAGGAGAGAGCAGCTGGCAGCGCCCCACTGTGCATGAAAGCCCTCATTTGGAGCCGATCGCACTCCCGGCTGATGTGAAACAAACACAGAGCACTTGGGGGTGTAGACGATGCTCCGGATCCCAGCGGCCGCCACGAGCACGTACGCGCCTCTCAGCACCCTCCCCAAATGCCGCTTGTGTCCCTGACCTTCAGCCCACTGTCCACTGATGGCTGGAAGTGCGTCCGTGGGGAGCTCTGTTTCCACTGCACTCTGCCTACCAGTTGGATGCCGTTCTGCTGGTAAAATATGCTACCGCTAGGGCGCCTGGGTGGCTCAGTCGTTAAAGCGTCTGCCTTCGGCCCAGGTCAGATCCCAGCGTCCTGGGATCGAGCCCCGCATCGGGCTCTCTGCTCTGCAGGAAGCCTGCTTCTCCCGCTATCAGTCCCTCTGCCTGTGTTCCCTCTCTGGCTGTGTTTCTCTGTCAAATAAATAAAAAAATCTTTAAAAAAAAAAAAAAAATATGCTACCGCTAAAGTAAAACCCACGGGAGGCAAGCCCAACCAGAGCGAGTCCTCTGGCTTTGCAGGAAGTCAGAGGCAAATGGGGCCTTGCGTGTGGGAAGGGCACTGCCCCTGCGGGTCCTGGCCGGGGTCATCTGGGGGCTGAGGCACAGGTCCGGGGGGCGTCCGGGGGTCGGGCGCAGGTGCGGCGGTGGGGGCGTCCGGGGGTCGGGCGCAGGTGCGGCGGTGGGGATACGCAGTAAGAAGGGGCCGGTCTTTCACAGCAGACCCCCTGGGTCTCCTCTCTTCTCTGGGCAGTGGGAGCCGCGCACACACCTGTGCTGAGTTGCTCAGGGTCGTCCAGGTCACAGGCTCATGGGGGCCTTGTAGGAGGCGTCAGGTGAGGGGCAGGGCACAGACGGGGCGGAGGGCGGCAGAGGGTCGGAGCTGGGCATTTCCGTCCAGTACCAGTGCCGGGGAGGCTGCCTGCCTGCAGGTCACCTGGTGTCGGAGCAGCGACCCGCACAGAAGGGAGGGGGAGAGCCGCCCGGAGTCACGGGTGCAGCCACGAGGCTGCTCGACGGCCAGGCTGCCCTCCAAGGGCTGGAAGCAGGGAGCGGGCGCCCACCCTCCTTGCTGGTTTCCTGCCCCAAACACCACCCGACATCACCAGGTATAGGGACGAGCCTGACCACCCGACGAGGGAGTTGTTATCCTCAGGGTTTGCGGTGACTCCGGGAGGCGTCGGGTCAAACAGACGAGGTGTCGGCCGGGACAAGCAGGTGACACGGGCTGACCCACGGCTCTGTTTCCGTGAGTGCGAGACAGAAGCCACGCGGGGCTGCCCAACGACGCGGCGTCCATGGGGCCAGAGTGGCACCGGGCCCTGTCGGCTTTCAACACCGGTTGCGTAACTGGGGGGTCTGAATATACACTCCAGCTCTTTTCTCTAGAATTTCCCCCATTTCCGTGTTCCTTTAGAAGAGTCTGTAATATTCTATTAAGAATAATTTTCAAGGTCCTACTTGGGACCCCAACACGGTGTCTCCCACCCACTGAGGTCTGGGGTCACCCGGAGGGGCGGGGCCGGAGGGACACTGGCGGGAGCTGGTTTGCAGAAGGGAATGCGGCTCCCCCTCGAGGTGGGCATCACAGGGCAGCTCTGCTCAGGACGCAGCAGAACCCTTTGCAGCCGATGCACTTTGGCAATGACCCAGTCCACTCTCCGTCCCGACGCCGGCGGGAACACGACCCTGTCGGGCGGGGGAGGGGGTCCCGTCCTGAGTCTCCATCGGGTGCTGAGAGGGCTGGAGACAAACACCTCGGACCCATTCTGGGGTAAATAATAAGGAAAAGGTGTCGGTTAGCAACTGCTGCGTGACAAAGCATCCGAAAACTTAGTCGCTCACAATCACCACTGTTGGCCATTTCCCATGGATCTGTGGGTTTTCTGGTGGACGTTCTGCTGACCTTTCCCAGGCTCACACCTGCCCTTAGCTGTCGGCTCGGTGGGGAACTGTGGCCAGCTCACCCCGCTAGGCCGCCCCGTCCGGGGTCTCTCGTCCCCCGGGAGGCCAGAGCAGGCCTCTCCAGAGGCAGCTTCTGGGAGAGCGGAGGCCACGAGTCTCTGCGGCCAAGACCCAGACCCACAAGCGTTCTCCAGGAGGGAAAGAGACCCTGGCTCTCGGTGGGTCCAGGAGCTGCGAGGAACATGTGGCCAGAAGGGAGCTCAGGGCAGGAAGCTCGGGGTCAGGAGGGCTTCGGGGGGCTGGCCGGCCGCACAGGGACCCGCAGACGCGGTGCTCCTGCTCCTCGTTGCCCCGCACCCTCCGCGCGGGCCCCGCGCAGCCTGGGGAGGTGGGTATCTGCCACGGCTCCAGGCTCGTGCCCAGCCCCAGCGGCATCCAGACCTTGAGGAGGAGCCACTGCCCCTCTCGGGGGGGAGGAAGATGCCCGGCGCCCCGCAGGCCACGAGCCCTCATGCACCCTCGGTCCGAGCAGGGCCCGTCCCGCCTCTCCCAGCCCTGGCGAGAGGAAAGGGGGCCCCTCCCTGTGCAAGGGGAGAGGTCGGCTTCCCCAGACAAGGCCAGGTCCCCTGGGAAGCAGGGTCAGACGGACACTCAGGGGGAGAGCAGCACCGTCCCTCCACCAGCCTTGGCTGAGCTTTCGCTCAATCGCTCAGGGTGAAAATCAGGCCTCAGGCCCGGGCGACGCGTCCAAGGCAGAAGGCAAGGTCTGCAGGGACAGTGAGAATCTGATGGACGTTGCGCTCCCCCAAATTAATGCCACACACATCCAAGAGAGAAAACTTCTGGTTTTCCTACAAAACTCCCCATTTAGCTTCCAGAGTTGTAAATTTTAATTTAATCTGACAGCCGCTACCGTCTGCGGCTCTAAGGAGGCCCCCAGGCTCCTGCCTGCCTTCCAGTATTATCCATGATTGATGCAGAGCTAATTGTCTCCCGAATCGCATTTGTACATCGGGGTGGAAGTCATCTGCGGTGTGGACGCCAAGGTTCTTTCGGCTCCAGTCTGTGCCCGTGGGAGGCTTAGTGTCGGGGCGGCCACGGCTACGAATCTGAAACCCAGAGTCGGTCGCCACAGAAGGTGACCTTCGTGTGAGCAACAAAGTGGATTTAAGTCACGTGACCCACGAGATCG
>JAQQSY010000159.1:0-34459 GCA_028646535.1 Procyon lotor | reverse complement strand
CACAATGGCTAAAATCAGCAACACAAGAAACAACAAGTGTCAGTGAGGATATAGAGAAGAAGGAACACTTGTGCACTCTTGGTGGGAATTCCAGTTGGTATATCCACTATGGATAACAGTATGGAGGTTCCTCAAAAAATTAAAAATAGAAATACTGTGTGATCCAGTAATTCCACTACTGGGTATTTACCCAAAGAAAGCAAAACTCTAATTTGAAAAGATATATGGATCTTTATGTTTATTGCAGCATTATTTACAATAGACAATTTATGGAAACAACGTAAATATCTACTGAAAGATGAATGGATAAAGATGATGTGAAACACACACACACACACACACACACACACATACTACACACACACATTAATATTATGCAGCCATAAAAAAGGATGAACTCTTGACATTTGAAGACATGAGTGGACCTACCTAGAGGGTATAATGCTAACAGAAATAAGTCAGATTGATAAAGACAGAAACCACAAGATTTCATTCATATGCTCAATCTAAAAAACAAAACAAGTGAATAAACAAACCAAAGGCAGAATCTGACCTATAAATGCAGAGAACAAACTAATGGTTGCCAAAGAGAAAAGGAATGAGTGGGATGCAAGAAAATGAGTGAAGGGATTTGGGAGATACTTGCTTCCTACTTTAGAATAAGTAAGTCATGGGAATAAAAACTACAACACAGGATAAATCATCAATGATATTGTGATAGTGTTGTAGGGTGACAAATGGTAGCTACACTTGTGGTGAGCATAACATAGATGTTGAATCACTAAGTTGTATATCTAGAACTAATTAACACTGTGTGTTAACTATACCCAAACAAAAAGATTAAAATAAAATAACCTTATGAAATTATATATTTTTGTATGAAATATATCAAAACCTATAATGCCAAAAAAAGTCTATGTAATGATTAAATTACAAGGTTTTAGGGCTCCTGGGTGGCTCTGTAGGTTAAAACCTCTACCTTCGGATCAGGTCATGATCTCAGAGCCCTGGGATTGAGGCCCACATCAGGCTTTCTGCTTGGCAGGGAGCCTGTTTCCCCCTCTCTCTGCGTGCCTCTCTGCCTGCTTGCGATCTCTCTCTCTCTGTTAAATAAATAAGCAAAATCTTTAAAAAATAAAAAATAAATTACAAGGTTTTAATGATTAAATATATACCAACATATCCTATCACTTTGTATAAATATATAATTAAGGGTTTAACAAACAGGTAATCTTTATTTGAAATTCCATAAAGAGAAACCTAAATTTTTATCATGATATCTATTGTTTCAACTAATAATCTATATTTGGCAAATCATAATTTTGATAGACACTAAATATTCCAAACTAGACTTTCTGGTCTATCATGTCATTATGAGTTCAGCACATTTCTATTAATGAACTAGAATCCAGATCAGTGGAACAGCATAGAGAGCCCAGAAATGGACCATCAACCCTATGGTCAAGTAATCCTCGACAAAGCAGGAAAGAATGTCCAATGGAAAAAAGTCTCTTCAACAAATGGTGTTGGGAAAACTGGACAGCTACATGCAGAAGAATGAAACGGGACCATTTCCTTACACCGCAGACAAAAATAGACTCAAAATGGATGAAAGACCTCAATGCGAGACAGGACTCCATCAAAATCCTGGAGGAGAACACAGGCAGCAACCTCTCCAACCTCAGCCACAGCAACTTCTTCGTCGAAACATCACCAAAGGCAAGGGAAGCAAGGGCAAAAATGAACTATTGGGACTTCATCAAGATCAAAAGCTTATGCACAGCAAAGGAAATAGTCAACAAAACCAAAAGACAAGCCACAAAATGGGAGAAGATATTTACCAATGACATATCAGATAAAGGGCTAGTATCCAAAATCTATAAAGAACTTCTCAAACTCAACACCCAAGGAACAAAAAATGCAATCGAGAAATGGGCAGAAGACATGAATAGACATTTTGGCAAAGAAAACATCCACATGTCGAACAGATACATGAAAAAGTGCTCAATATCACCTGGCTTCAGGGAAATACAAATCAAAACCACAGTGAGATACCACCTCACACCAGTCAGAATGGCTAAAACTAACAAGTCAGGAAACGACAGGTGTTGGCGAGAATGTGGAGAAAGCAGAACTCTCCTACACTGTTGGTGGGAATGCAAGCTGGTGCAGCCACTCTGGAGAACAGTATGGAGGTCCCTTAAAAAGTTAAAAATAGAGCTACCCTACGACCCAGCAATCGCACTACTGGGTATTTACCCTAAACATACAAATGTAGTAATCTGAAGGGGCATGTGCACCCGAATGTTTATAGCAGCAATGTCTACAATATCCAAACCATGGGAAGAACCTAGATGTTCATCAACAGATGAATGGATAAAGAAGTGATTATATATATATATATATTATTATATATATATATAATATATATGTAAAACATATATATATTATATATATAATATATATACATACATATATGTGTGTATACACATATATACATATATATATAAAAAATTTATATATATATAAAATGGAATACCATGCAGCCATCAAAAAACCCAACATCTTGCCATTTGCAATGACATGGATGGAACTAGTGGGTATTATGCTAAGCAAAATAAGTCAATCAGAGAAAGACAATTACCATATGATCTCTCTGATTTGAGGAATTTGAGAGGCAGGGTGGGCAGTCATTGGGGGAAGAGAGGGAAAAAATGAAACAAGATGGGACTGGGGAGGGAGACAAACTATGAGACTTTTAATCTCATGGAACGAACTGAGGGTTGCTAGGAGGTGTGGGGAGGGATAGGGTGACTGGGTTATGGACATTGGGGAGGGTATGTGCTATGGTGAGTGCTGTGAATTGTGTAAGACTGATGATTCACAGACCTGTACCCTTGAAGCAAATAATACATTTTATGTTAATATAAAAATAAAAATGAATAAAAATAAATTTTTAAAAATCCTTTAAAAAAAAGTACATTAATTGTATTTGTTAATGGCAGTGAAGCATGGAACAAGCATTAGTTACTACAGAGAATTACAACAGACCTAGCAAATCTAGATCAAGGAAAACTTTAGCGTGTATGTACCTATATATTTTTCCTCTTATAGAGGAAATAATTTTATTTATAAGACAATAATTAACTTGATAAAGTATGTAGAAATTTGTGAATGTGAGGAACTCTCTTGAGAATTCTTTTTCACTTTCTATTCATTCTTTCATAGTTAATTTACCTGAATGCTCTTTTTGTTCTCTATGTGGCTTTTAGTTACTTTCCTTCTTATCTCTAGGGCTATGAGTATCTTATAAATGATGTTGGTGCCTCTCTCCTGGTGCCTCTCTCCTCTCTTCTCTTTCATCCTAAAGGATGAAAAAAATCTTACCAAAGTCACACTCCTAAACTCTAGTATCCTTTACATTTCTAACTTATTGTATTAGTTTGCTTTCTATATATTAGGTTTGATTCTTCGTGTTGCTGCCTCAAATGACCTTTCTACCTGAATTCACACTGGAGTTTTATTCCCGGTAATGTTTGTACATTCATTCATACATTTATTCAGGATTCATTATTATTTTAATTTAATTGACATTTACTGATTCCTCTGATGTATCAGATATAGTACAAATCAAGAAGACCAAAAAATGAACAGGGGAGAAATAATCATTACTTTTATGGCACTTTAGCAAGAAAGAATCATTCTATAAAACTAATTAATTTAAATGGTAATATGTGCTATGAAGGAAAACAGCAGAAGAAAACCAAGATTGCAATGTTGGGATAATAATCAAGGTCTACAAAGGAAGAAAAATCTTCCCTATAAAAACAATATTTAGGCAAATACAATTTTAAGTGACAGGAATTAACCACAGAAGGAAATTAAAAAAAAAAAAAAAAGTAAGAAATCCAGGCAAAGGAAGTAACATATTAGAAAGCCTTAGCAGACACAAACCTGTTGGAAAAACTGAAAATTCATAATGTGTCTGCAGTATAGCAAAGAAGAGAGAAAATTAGCAAGAGAGGAGGCTAAGAAATTGAGCAGTAGTCAGTGATTTGTAGGCTGTATTATGGATTTTAGATTTTATTCTAAGTGCATTTAGCTGATGAAAAGCTAGAGCAGTGCAAAATTAGATAATTGGTAATCCTTAGATTTCTTTCATGGTTTGCTTTAAAGTTGTGATCTCAGTTCTAACGAGGATGTTAGATGTAAAACTAGCTAAGTGGCTCTCAGGATCTAAGCTTTAGTCAGTTGTTTTGGTACTCATTTGTTAGAGAATAAAAGTCAGATATTTATTCAATATGCTTTAAACATGTGCTATGGTGAGCACTTTGAATTCTGTAAGACTGATGAATCACAGACCTGTATCCCTGAAACAAATAATTCATTATATATTAATAAAATTTAAAAAATAAATTTAAAAAATTTAAAAATTGCTTATAGCAAGGTTAATATAAATAGTTCAGAGATTTTATTGGTAATTACCACTTACAACAATATTATAAATTAAATAACTGTGAGTGAGGGTTTTGTTTTGTTTTGTTTTCTGTCCATGGTTGCTTTTATTTATTTTTTTTAATTTTGTTATTTTTTTCAGTGTTCCAAGATTCATTTTTCATGCACCACACCCAGCGCTCCATCAATATGTGCTCTCCTCAACACTCACCCCTAGGCTCACCCAACCCCCCACCCCTCCCCTCCAAAACCCTCAGTTTGTTTCTCAGAGTCCACAGTCTCTCATGGTTCTTTTCCCCCTCCGATTTCCCCCGATTCACCCTTCCTTTCCTTCTCCCAATGTCCTCTATGTTTTTCCTTATGCTCTACAGGTAAGTGAGTGAAGGTTTTTAAAAGTATACAAGCTTTACACAGAAAACCATTAACGTTAAAATATATATATATATATATATATATATATATATATATATATATATATATATATAAATAACATCATACTTAATAGTGGAAAAACTTGAAGCTTTACCACTAAGATCAGACAGACATTAGCAAGTAGGGGATATTCCATCTCTATTCCTTTTAAAATTGTACTGAAAGTTCTAGCTCATGTAATAAGAAAAAATAAAAAGTACAGAGATTGGAAAGGAAGAGATAAAATTGTTTTTTTCAAAAATGATACCATCTATCTCAAAAATCTGAAATAATCAACCAAAAAACTTCCAGAACTAATAGATGATTATAACCAGTTTTTAAGGCACAAATATGCAAAAGTCAATGCATTTTTTTCCATCAAGAATAACCCAGTAGAATTTGAAATTTAAAACATAACGCCATTTATATTAGTACTCAAAAAAGAGAAATTCTTAGCTTTAAATCTAACAAAATATGTATAAGATCTATATGAAGAAAATTACAAAATTCAAATAAATGAAATCAAAGAATTAAATAAATTGAGAGATATTCCATGTTCATGGACAGTAAGACTCAATATTCTGAAGATATCAGTTCTTCTCAGCTTAGTGTATAAATTCAATGGAATCCAATGAATATCCCAGCCAGTTATTTTGTGGCTACCAGAAAACGTACCCTAAAGTTTATATAGAGAGGCAAAAGACTCAGAATAGTCAACATAATATATATAAAGAACAAAGCTGAAGGAATGACTTCAAGACTTATACAACTACAGTAATCAAGGTAGCATATTACTGGCAAAGGATAGACATATAGATCAGTGGAACAGAAAAGAGAGCTCAGAAACAGACCCACATGCATACAATCAACTGATCTTTGACAAAGCAGCAAAGGCAATACGATGAAATCAAGATAGTTTTTTCAACAAATTGTGTTGGAAAAATTGGACATACACATATAAACAAAATAAGTCTGGACACAGACTACATTCACCACAAAAATGAACTCAAAGTGGGTTAGAGACCTAAATGTAAAATGTAAATCTATAAAAGTCCTACAAAGTAACACAGGAGAAAATCCAGATGACCTGAAGTCCAACGTTGACTTTTTAGATACAACAACAAAGACAGTCTATAAAAGAAATAATTGATAAGCTGGACTTAAAATTAAAACCTTGTGCTCTGGGACAGATTATATCAAGAGAAGCAGAAGACAAGCCACAGAATGGAGCAAAATACTTCCAAAGGACTATCTGATAAACAACTACTATCCAACATATAGACTGAATATTTAAAATTCAACAATAAGAAAACATCTCAATTAAATAAGGGGCCAACTCAACCTTAACAGACACCTCATCAAAGAAGATATACAAATGGCAAATAAGCATATGAACAGATGCTCCATAACATATGTCATCAGGGAAAAGCAAATTAAAGCAATAAGATACAACTACATACCTATAAGAATGGCCAAAATCCAAAACACTGACAACACCACATGCTATCCAGGATATAGGTCCAGCAACAGGAACTTTTATTCACTGTGGGTGGGAATGAAAAATGGCACAGTTACTTTGGAAGACAATTAGGTGGTTTCTTACAAAACAAAACATACTTTTACCCTATGATCCATTGATCAGGCATCTTGGTACCCCAAAATTTGAAAATGTATGACCAAACAAAAACCTGCACATGGATATTTATATCAGCTTGGCTAATAATTGCCAAAACTTGCAAGTAACCCAGATATACTTCAGAAGCTGAATGGTTAAATAAGCTCTGGTACATCAAAACAATGGGATATTATTCACTGATAATAAAAAAATGAGCTAATAGACTCCCAAAAAAAAACTGTTAGAATGAATTAACAAATTCAGCAAAGTTGCAGGATGAGATATAAAATGAATATACATAAACTAATTGTGTTTCTATACACTAGCAACAAAATATCTGAAAAAGAAATTAAACAATCCCATTCACAATAGCACCAAAAAAAATTTAGAGATAAATTTAACCAAATCTGTGACTGATTTGTACACTGAAAACTATAAGACTTTAATAAATTGAAAACAACACAAACAAATGGAAAGATACCCCATGTTCATGGATTGGAAAAATGAATATATTTTTTAAATTTCCATACTACCCAATGCCATCTGTCAAAATTCCAATGGCATTTTTCACAAAAATAGAAAAAAAATCCTAAAATTTGTGTGGAGCCACAGAAGACCCCAGTTACCAAAGGAGTCCTGAGAAAGAACAAAGCCATAGGCAGCACACTTTGTTATTTTAAGCTATATTATAGGGCACTTGGGTGGCTCAGTCAGTTAAGTGTCTGCCTTTAGCTCAGGTCATGGTCCCAAGGTCCTGGCATCAAGTCCCATATCAGGCTCCTTGCTTAGCAGAGTCTTCTTCTCCCTCTGCCCCACCCCCCTGCTTGTACTCTTTCTCTCTCTCATAAATAAAATCTTAAAAAAAATAAACTATATTAGAAAGCTATATAAAACAAAACAGTGTGGCATTGGTATAAAAAATACACATGCATGGATCATAATAATCAAGAGCCCAGAAATAAACTTTCACATACTCTGTCAACCAATATGTGACAAGGGAGTCAAGAATACTCAATGGGGAAAGGATAGTTTCTTCAGTAAATGGTACTGTAAAACTGGATAACAACATGCCAAAGAATGAAACTGGACCCCTATCTCACACCACCTAAAAAAATTAACTTGAAATGGATTACAGACTTAAATCTAATACCTGCAACAGTAAAATTCCTAGAAGACAATATAGGGGAAAAGATCCTTGACATCACTCTTGGCATTATTTCCTTATATGTCAACAAAACAAAAGAAACAATCAACTAAATGAAAAGGCAACTCAAAGAAGTAGAGAAAATATTTACAAATGATATATCTGATAAAGAATTAATATCTGAAATATACTTAAAAATTCATACAACTCAAGAGCAAACCTAAATAAATAATCTGATTGAAAATGAGCAAAGGACCTGAATAGACAGGTTTCCAAAGAAGACCACAAACGGCCAATAGGTAAATGAAAATGTGCTCAACATTACTGATCATCAAGGAAATGCAAATAAAAAACTACAGTGAGCTATCTCCTCACACCTGTTAGAAAGGCTATTGTCGAACAAGAGATAGGTGCTGGTGAGGATGTGGAGAAAAGGGAACCCTTGTGCACTGTTGGTAGGAATTTAAATGGTAGAGCCACTATGAAAAACACTATAGTGCTACTTCAAAAATTAAAATTAGAACTACTTTATGATCTAGGAATCTCACTTTTTATCATATATCCAAAGGAAATAAAAACAGCATCTTTTTTTTTTCAGTGTTCCAAGATTCACTGTTTATGCACCGCACCCAGTGCTCCATGCAATAGGTGCCCTCCTTAATATATACCACTAGGCTTGCTCATCCACCCACCCCTCACCCCTCCAAAACCCTCAGTTTGTTTCTCAAAAAGAGGATCTTAAAGAAATATATGCACTCCATGTTTATTGCAGCCTTATTCATAGTAGTCAAGATATGGATATAATCTAATTGTTTATCAAGAGATAAATGGATTAAAAAAGGTGTGCTATATATTTACAATGGACTATTACTTAGCTAAAAGGAAGAAACAATTCCTGACATTTGCATAAACTTGGATGAACTTTGAGGGCATTATACTAAGTGAAATTAGTCAGACAAAAACAAATGTTGTGTGATATCACATATGTGGAACCTAAAAAAGCTGAACTCAGAGAGTAGAGTGATGGTTACCAAGGGCTGAGGAACTGGGGAAATGAAGAGATACTGGTCAAAAGGTACAGACTTCCAGTTATAAGATTTGTAAGTCCCACATGACTAATGTACAGTATAGTGATTATAGATAATAATACTTATTATATACTTGAAAATTGCTAATGGAGTAGATTTTAAATGTTCTCACCACGAAAAAGAGGATAATTATGTGATGGGTTAGAGGCATTAGCTAAATCTACAGTTGTCATCATTTTGGAATATATAGCTTATCAACAGGTTATATACCTTAAACTTACACAATGTAATATGTTAATTATATCTCAATAAAGCTAGAAAAAATAAATAAAAGAATAAATAAAAAAGAAATGAACTGTCAAGACATGAAAAGACATGGAGAAACTTTAAATGCATATTATAAGTAGAAGAAACAAATCTGAAAAGGCTAAAAAGGCAAAACTATGAAGACAATAAAAAAATCAATGGTTTCCAGGTTAGATGGGGGGAGGGGGAAAAGGCAGGGCACAGAGGCCCTTTAGGCATTAAAAATACTTTGTATATCATGATGGGTGCAAGCCACTGTATGATCGTCCAAATCCTATAGAATGTGCAATACCAAGAGTACAACACAATACAAACTATGGGCTTTGGGTGAATGTGATGTGTCAATGTAGTTTCATCTTATGTAACAAATGGACCATTCTGTCCATCAGAAAGGATGAATACCCAACTTTTGTTATCAACATGGATGGGACTGGAAGAGATTATGCTGAGTGAAATAAGTCAAGCAGAGAGAGTCAATTATCATATGGTCTCACATGTGGAGCATAAGGAAAAACATGGAGGACATTGGGAGAAAGGAAGGGTGAATTGGGGGAAATTGGAGGAGGAGATGAACCATGAGAGACGGTGGACTCTGAGCAACAAACTGAGGGTTTTGGAGGGGAGGGGGTAGGGGTTTGGTGAGCCTGGTGGTGGGTATTGAGGAAGGCACGTATTGCATGGAGCACTGGGTGTGGTACATGAAAAATGAATCTTGGAACACTGAAAAAAAAATTAAATTAATTGAAAAAAGAAAGTACCATTCTGGTGGGGGATGTTGATAATGGGGGAGGCTGTGCATGTTTAGAGACAGGAAGTATATGGGATATCTCTGGACCTTCCCCTCGATTTTGCTGGGACCCTTACACTTCTTCCCAAAAAAGTCTTTTTTTTTTTTTTTAAGATTTTATTTATTTATTTGACACAGAGAGAGAGAGAGAGAGATCACAAGTAGGTAGGCAGAGAGCAGGGGAAGCAGATTCCCTGCTGAGCAGAAAGCCCGATGCGGGGCTCAATTTCAGGACCCTGAGATCATGACCTGAGCCGAAGGCAGAGGCTTCTTTTTTTTTTTTTTTTTAAAGGCAGAGGCTTTAACCCACTGAGCCACCCAGACGCCCCTTCAAAAAAAGTCAATTAAAAAATAAATCAATGGAAGGATATATTATGTTTATTAATGGGAAGAATCTATATTGTAAATATGTTAATTCTGACAAATTCACATATACTTTCAATGAAATCCCAATTAAATTTGTAAGGACTTTTTTTGGTTAAAATTTAAAAGCTGATTCTTAATTTAGTTAATTAATTAGAGGTGGGGAGGGGCAGAGGGAGAGAATCTTAAGCAGGCTCCTGCCCAGTGCAGAGTCCAATCTCTCCACGCTGAGATCTTCACCTGAGATGAAATCAAAAGTCAAACACTTAAATGACTGAGCCACCCAAGCACCCCAAAAGCTGATTCTTACTTTCATATAGAAATGCAAGGGATGAAGCCAAACCCAAAATAAATAAATAAATAAATAAATAATCTAAGTAAAGGATAATATAGGAGGAGTCACTTTAAAGGACATTGAGGATTATTACAAAGCCTCTATAATTAGTAAAATATGCTTTTGGTCCAAGCATAAAATGTAAGTAAATGGAATAGTACAGTGTCAAGAAACAAACATGCATATATATGTGAACATGCGATAATGACAAAAAATTATTCAGATTATGGAGAAAATGCTATTTATCGGGGTGTCTGAGTGGCTCAGTGGGTTAAAGCCTCTGCCTTCGGCTCAGGACATGATCTCAGGGTCCTGGGACCGAGCCCCACATCAGGCTCTCTGCTCAGTGGAGAGCCTGCTTCCCCCTCTCTCTCTGCCTGCTTCTCTGCCTACTTGTGATCTCTCTGTCAAATAAATTAATAAAATCTTAAAAAAAAAAAGTTAAAATAGAGCTATCCTACGACCCAGCAATTGTATTACGTTATTTAGCCATCAATTTTCACAATAGCCAAACTATGGAAAGAGGTGAGATGTCCAGTGACAGATGAATAGATAAAGAAGATGTGGTGTGTATGTATGTATGTATGTATGTATGTATGTATGTGTGTGTGTGCACGTGTGTGTGTGTGTATACACATATACATATAATGTATATTAATATATATCATATATAAATATGCAAATAATGGAATATTACTAAGCCACCAGAAAGGATGAATACTTATCAAATTGACATGGATGGAACTGGAAGGTATTATGCTGAGTGAGATAAGTCAGTCAGAGAAAGACAATTATCATATGGTTTCACGTGTATGTGGTATATAAGAAACAGTGCAGACATCTGCTCTTAAGCAATTATAAACAAAAGTTCTTTACTTTTAAAGTAATCAGCCTTAAAAAAAAACACACACAAGGGGCACCTGGGTGGCTCAGTGGGTTAAGCCTCTGCCTTCAGCTCAGGTCATGATCTCAGGGTCCTTGGATCGAGCCCCGCATCAGGCTCTCTATTCAGCAGGGAGCCTGCTTCCCCCTCTCTCTCTGCCTGCCTCCCTGCCTACTTGTGATCTCTCTGTCAAATAAATAAATAACATCTTTAAAAAAAAAAAACAAAAACAGGAGTGGCTCCATTACCTTGGAGAGCTGAAGTGGTGGGCCACCCTTTGGCCATGGTGTGGGCCGCAGATAGAAACGGCATAGACATTAAACAGGGCAGCTGCCTCAGGAATTTCAGGATGACAGACACTTCTGAAGCTGTTCCCAATTTTGAAGGTATGTTTGCCAGTAGATTCACAGAAGACGACAAAGAGTACCAGGAATACCTGAAACGCCCTCCTGAGTCCCCTCCAATCATTGAGGAATGGAATAGCAGAGCTGGTGGGAACCAGAGAAATAGAGGCAATCGGTTGCAAGGTAACAGACAGTTTAGAGGTAGGGATAGCAGACGGGGGTGGCCAAGTGACAATCGATCCAATCAGTGGCACGGACGATCCTGGGGTAACAATTACCCGCAGCACAGACAAGACCCTTACTACCCCCACCAATACGGACACTATGGTTACAACCAATGGCCTCCATATGGTTACTACTGATGGAAACGTCAGCAGCTTTTAGTAAAACCATTTCCTCTGTTAACGTGACAAAAGTTCGTGTGTATCTTCTGTTGGTCACAGTTTTACATCTGATTTCAGAGAGTGGATTATTAACTTTTTGGAACTTATGACTTTTTTTTAAATAAGATCCTACTAGCGATGTGATGTTTCAGTATGCCCCTAAAAAGGTTGTGGATTATATTTCCTGACTTCTACCTCAGATTCTTCTTTGTTTCATGACTTAATAATGGTTTGAACTTGGTGTCTGTCTTCCTTGTTTGACCTCTAGGAGTTCTGTCTTTGTTTTACAGAGAAATAAAAAACTTACAGTAAAAAAAACAAAAACAAAAACAAAACAAAAAACAAGAATTCTAGGTTTTGCCAAAATAAATTCCTTTCTTTGTCAGTTCTTTGTTACTTAAAAAAAAAAAATCTGAGTCTTAATATTAAAAGAAGTAAATTTTGTTTATAACTATAACCATCTGTATTTGCCTCTGAAATCTTTTAATGTCACTTTGGTTAAATGGACAATTAAAAATTGTTTCATAATGATTTGTAATCCTATTTAATGAAATGTTCAAACCCATTTGATATTTTTGATAAATTTCCCCAAATCAAAATCTAAAATTAAGTCTTCTGACCACAGTACAACTGAAATTTTCTGACGAGTTCTTGGAACACTATAACAGATTTGTTTTCCTTATTTAATTAATTAGGCATATTTGTTATGTTAAAATATACTGGAAGAATCACCAAATAAGTGGTACTAAACCCTCTTAGATTATATTTGCATAAATATATGTTATAAAAATAAGTGATCTAAAAATATGAAACTCCTAAGAAATCTGGTATGTCCTAATATGTTATTATCTTGAAATTTTGTGTGTCACAAAAATAACCAAATTTCTTTCTCAACTACATTAAAATGAACTCTCATCAGATCTTTAACCCTGGGCAATTTTAAATGTTTTATTATTTACAGAAAGTCATACTTTTACTCAGATGCTTTTACAAAAGCTTCCTGTAAATGTATTTTTTCCTCAAGAAGTATAGGTTTCTAATAAATTTAATATCATAAAACTTAACTGGGTAAAAATTTCTAAAACCAATGGAGGAACTAAATTCAAGCAGAACAAGAATTAGTAACATTGGACTAAATGAACTAAGGAGGGTAATTATAATTTGTATAACTTTTTTAAAACATAGATGACTTTTAGGGGCACCTGGGTGGCTCAGTCGTTAAGCGGCTGCCTTGGCTCAGGTCATGATCCCGGAGTCCTGGGATCGAGCCCCGCATCAGGCTCCCTGCTCTGTGGGAAGCCTGCTTCTCCCACTACCATTCCCTCTGCTTGTGTTCCCTCTCTCGCTGTGTTTCTCTCTGTCAAATAAATAAAAAAATCTTTAAAAAAAAAAACAACATAGATGACTTTTAAAAAATGTTTTGCTTTTCCAGATTTAAGAACCCTTTTCTCTTAAGCTAATTGACTTAACAATTTGATAAAATATATCTCTGTGAACAAAGTGAAACTTCTCTTTTCCCCCCTACCTGATCCCTCCACAATTCAGAAACTCTCACTGAGTAATTTATTTTCATGGCAATATTTATTTGCATAAGTTCAATAAGAATCTGTCCTTCCTATAACAGGACACAATTAGAAACACTGCTTATGTTACCACACCTTTGACTGTAATGTGTAGGGGCCACTTTGGCATAAAGGTTATTTTGAGTCAAAAAGCAAGCCAAAGAAAGGAGATTCAAAAAAAGCTCTTTACCTTCCCCCACAACTGCCTAAAAAGATTTTAGATAGAGGACTTGCTGTAGAAAGAGAGCTATCACCATAGATAACTAACTACATGATGATAGGAACTATCTGTGGTAGACGGGTAGGAATGTAGTAAAGCCTATTTGATCAAAGTCCTCTGTGTCCTGTTGTTTCTGAGCAGCCTAACAAGTACTTGCTTACCAAACATTACTTTTTTATCTTCTTGTGAATTGTATTCCTTCCCTTTAAAGTTCCAGACCCCTACCTCCTTCTCCATAGTTCAAAATGACATATATACCTCTTTTTGCCTGTCTTTGGGATTTCCATGTCTGTATGGATTTCCTGTATGAACAAAAATTAAATTTGATGTTTTCCTGTTAATCTATCTCATGTCAATTTGATTCTTAGTTTAGCTATAAGGACCTTGAAGGGTAGAGGAAATTCTTCTTCCTTGACAAAAGAGAGAATTGCATTGACTCAGTTATGATCAGACAGCTTTAAGGTACTAAGGTTGACTCAATGGAGGCACTGAAGACCCTTGGAAATCTCAGCCTGGTATCTTGCTTAATTCCCAGAAGCCTTACCAGGGAGTAAATAAGGTCACTTCCTGCAGGTTCAGGAACCTTAAGATACTTTAAGAATTTCAAGAAGAGAAAAATTCAAATCTAGGGCATTGCAGGTAAAGTCTAATGGTAAATATTTGGTTTGGTTTGGCCTTGAGAGTCTATTAAAAGATCAATCTAGAGGTTTCTTATAAAAAATTCCAGCAAAGCAGATTTTTAAAAGCTTATATTATCAATCACTTGCTACACTTAGGTAAATAATCAGGCCAAGCTTATTAAAGCTACACTTATTTTGTAAATAAATTATCTTAATTTAGCTATCTTTGGTAAAATGAGGGTGATTATAGAGAGAAAAATTATGTTTCAGTAACACCTCTTTGTAAATATTAGTTTCTAATACAACTCATTATAAACTGAACTAGATCCTCATTTCTTCTTCTTTCCTCCAATGCTTGGCTACAACTGTTGCAGAATATCTTTTCCTTTAGTGCTCAAAGTTATTGGTTATGCTGCTTCAAAGAATGAAAAGGTAGACCAGCAAAGAGTGGTGGGCAGCAAAGCAAAGTTTACTGAGCGACAATACTAGCTCCCCAAGAGAGTGGGGACCCAAGAGGGCTGCTACTGGAGTTTCTAAGTCTGGGGTGTTTTATGGGCTCTTTGGCATGGGTTGTTTCAATCTGATTAACTCTCCATGTGGCTGTCACCCAATCAGGTTTTTGTCCACAGGCTCACCTACTTATTAGGTAGTTGTTCTTGTGAGAAAGTGTGGAGGACTCCTTCCAGGGTGGCATAAAATCCTTACGAGGGTGGTTTCCTCTTAGGGTGGGGGCCCCTTGTCCCTTCTTTCATTTCTTTTGACTAGTCTCCATTACAATTCTCCAAACTAAAGTTTTTAATTTTTCTCCCACTTTTCTGACTTAAAATCATTTGAGAACTAATGCTTCCCTTTTTCCTAAAGACATGCAAACTAAATATGAATCACTTGATGTAAGTTTTAGAGAAATCACAATAGCTCACATATGGACAATATTAGACCTGTTGCTCTATGGGCCACTCAGGGATCACCAGAGACATCTGATCTACAAACCAGGAAATCTGTCAGATTTCCACTGCCTACTTTCACTCTGTCTGAAGATACTTCAAGTCTAATATCTAGAAATCTTGACTGGCTAGCCTAAATACTCAGAAGATGATTTATAATTTAATCTAAACGCTACCCATTGTTTTTCTTTGGTTTCGATAGCAATGTCCCTTATTTAATATTTGATTACTTAAATCATAGGCCTAACTTTGAAAGCATAGCTGAATTACTGCTTCTTGAAATGAATTTAACTGAACTGACTTACTGTAAGGACTAAGAGACTGGTTCAACAAATGGAACAATCTACCTGCTCAACTTCTAATGTGTGTCAAACTTCAAAAGAAATTTTAGAAAAGAGGACTATAGGGGTCAAGGGCAGGCCACTCCAAAATGTACCACTTTGGCCTACTGATTATCTTAAGTAAAAGTACTTAACAGATAGTTCAAGAAGGACACTCAGTTACCCCTTTGTCCCAATGAAAACAAGAAATAAATCTCCCATGTGAAAGTATATATACCTATACCTATATCTATACCTATACTAGGAAGTAAAAAGATATCCTTATCATCAGAGATAGGAAATTTAGAGCAAAGAAGGCTATATAAACAACCCTGGTTACTTTTTACTAACTTACCACCCCAGCCTAAATTATTCTACTTAGAATTTCTTACTAATTGAAGCTCCCAAAGATAAGTTTCTTTGTTTTGTCACTTCCTCACATATTTATTGTCTCTTTGTCTATAAAGTATAAAAACTGCCTGCCTTGTTTATTTCTTTGGGTGTCAATTTTATTATTGGGCCTCCATTGTACACATACTGAAACACTGTTTTTTTTTTCTCCTATTAACTTGTCTAATGTCAATTTAATCTTTATTCCAGCTGGAAGACCTTGAAAGATAGAGGAACAATTTTTTCTGTCCCTATGACTATTACCTATTGTTAGTATTTACTGTAATTCATGGCCTCTTCTAGTTGAAAACTCACAACCGCACTGTACTTAGAAAACCTGAAACAGTGATTGAAAGCTTCAACTGTGATTCCAACCTATTCAAACTTCACATGTCCCTACAGTGTTGAAATTAATGCTTTTACTATGGTCCTATAGGTCAATCTTTCCTGTTTGACTGACTTGACAGCTGTTATGTTTATATCCTATATTCCAATATGACCCCACACTAAGCTACCTGGGAACTGTCTGTCACCAACACCAATTCTAAACCATTAAAAATGTTCTTTATGTATTATACCTACCATAGTCTAGGAAAATCATGGTCAACTTGGATTCTCACTACACTAGACAAGAGAGACTGACTTATTTGATAACTAGAGCTTTTCAATGTCTTCTCTGCTAAGTAGCAAAACTAGCATTGGTGGAGCCTCTACATAAGGCTTAAGTCTTCATAATTCCAAGCTTATCTTCTGAAACTTAAACTATATATTACAAATATTCATAGACAGAGGAGTCATGGTCTGGTTAAATGTTCTCTTAGTCCTAAACCTTGTATCTTATAAATCTTAGATTGACAGTTGTTGACCAGCTACTAATAACGGCCTCTTGGCCATCTTCAGGAAACAAACATCATTAAGGCTTAAGATAAAGATTCTAGGTCAGAGGGGATTCAGTCAAGTCATTCATAAAAGACATAAAAGAATCAGCAATTCCGAATGGAAACATTCTTGGTAAAATAAAGATCGCCAGTGTTTTCTGGAGTTTTTCAGATACTACCAAAGTTGCACCCCACTCTATCCCTATAGAACACTCTTATTTATTCTAAATGTTCAACTTGCTGGATATAAAACCTTTCCTGAACCCTGTGGCTTGGTGGGAAGGATTTCCCCATGGAAGACTCTGCCTTTCATCTTTGGTATGTGACAAAATGAGTTAACACCTCCAACCATGACAATGAGAGGACACCCTGTCTCTCATCATTTACCCAAGTGAAGAGAGACAACAGGCTTTTATAAGCTTCCTATTTATCCTAACTTCTTTTTCCCTATTACCAAGGTTGTTAGTATTCTCCAAAATTTTTTTTAATTAAAGAAATAAAGATTCTGGAAATCAACAACTCATTTCCGTGATTAAGAGGAATTTTGTGTCAAATACCCTATTGGTTTTCATTAATAATAGTAATTTAACAAGTTTAAGGAATGATTAATCCATCTGATTGTAAATGTAAATATTTATTCAAATTGCTGAGATTTATCTTTTGTCAGGGTTCAAAACCAAGAACGATTCTGTAATAGCCTATTATTTTATTAGCATATGTGTTTAATTCATTATTAAATAGAATAGACTTAAGAATTTTTATTTATTTTATTTTTGTATACTGAAATTTGACAACTCTAATGTATACTTCAAGGGAACACTCAGTTCTTGCTAAAACTTTCATTAGCTTACTTATTGCTTTGAGTAATAAGTTCAGTGTTGTACCTAGGGCACTATATATATTGGATATTGGTGTACTTGAAAGTCATAGGAAAGCAGTTTTTTCCCTTTCTACAAGTGTATCTAAAAGACAAATAAATATTACATGTGAGTGATTTAAACAATGTGAAATTTGCTTTGATAAGAGCATCAGTCTTGAAACAAAAAAAAATTTGCTCATGGATTGAATGTCTTTGCCACCTCTATTGACCTCAAATGACAATATCATAATTATTAGGTTTCCTTTAGGATATTAAAAAATAAGCAGTTTGGGATCTGATTTATTTTCTTTTTTTTTTTTTTAAAGATTTTATTTATTTGACAGAGAGAAACACAGAGAGAGAGGGAACATAAGCAGAGGGAATGATAGTGGGAGAAGCAAGCTTCCTGCCGAGCAAGGAGCCCGATGCAGGGCTCGATCCCAGGACCCTGGGATCATGACCTGGGCTGAAGGCAGACACCCAACGACTGAGCCACCCAGATGCCCCGTGATTTATTTTTCTTAAAAAACAATTTTTTGAATATTGCTTCTGTCATATAATCTGTTTCAATAAAATTTTTGTTGAAATTTTATTGAAAGCAAATTTTTACTTGCATGGAGTTTCTGAAAGTCATTCAGATTGAAAGTAGTATTTTCTGCATTTATTTGGCAGGGTTTTTTTTTTATTAAAATTGGCTTTGTGGTTTGATTTCTTAGAACAACTGCTATGCAGAACACTTTCAATTCTTCAAGGCTTATAATACTACACAGGAGGAAGGCTAAAACAACTAATTAACTTGAAAAGTCAATACAGGTAACCCCCGCCTTTCAAAAGTTCACGGTGTGTCACTTTGCTTTTACTAAAGACTTGCATTAGTACCTGTTTTTGCTAACTGAAAGAAATCCAAAGAGGATTTTTGCTTTTAAGAGAATCCACCAAAAGTGAAAATAGCATTCTGAGTTTGTTTTGCAGGGAGCTGTTAGAAGAGGCAGTGGTGTACCTAAGTGGTAGAAGTAGCCCCACAAAGCTCTTTCCTGGGATACACTCAGTATCTCAGAATCTAGCCACCCTAGTTTTGAACTGTGTGAGATTTGTGCTTTATCTTGATTTACTTTGAGCATCGGTTATCAGAAAAGCCTAAGACAGGTTATTTTTTGGGCTGGAAATGCCCAAAATTTCTTACATAGAAATTAAAGGTAATTGCTTTTTCACTTTAGGTCATTTTGACTTACAAAAGGTTTCATAGGAATTCCCTACTTCCAGATAGCAGAGGAAACCTATACACTAAATGAGAAAGGAAAATGATGAAAATAAAAACAAAATGGAGAGCACTGAAAACAACATTTATGTCATGATCTTCAGGGTAGAGTACAACATGATAGACTATGGTTTGTGAAACATGGTGATTAAACTGAGGATATATAATTTCTAAATTTTAAAACAAGGAAAAACAAAGTATTTCCAATTTCTTTGGGATTGCCTTTAACTTCGTTTGGTTTTGAATCATACTTTAAATATCTTATCAGGGGGCTCCTGAGGGGCTCAGTCAGTTAAGTAGCTGCCTTTAGCTCAGGTCATGATCTCAGGGTCCTGGGATCGAGCACCACATGGAGCTCCCTGCTCAATGGGCAGCCTGCTTCTCCCTCCCCACCACTTGTGCTTTCTTGCTTGCTCTCTCTCTCCTAAATAAATAAAATCTAAATAAATAAATATCTTATCAAACAGCAGTATAAGCAGTTTGAATAACACAGTCATCAATACTGTGCACTAAAACTGCACTAGGTGACTGATGTCAGCCTTCTGTGACCTCAGGGAGAAACCAAGAACAAGAAGAACCAGAAAGCCACTTAAGTGGAGGTATGTAGGCAATATTTTTGAGCAATCAGATATGATAGAAACATATTATATTAAGATGACCTAATGGTCTTTCTTATGTCTATGTGGAAATCAGTAAATAAGCCTTACAGAGTAAATTATACCTATGATACACCTTGCTTTCAGGCATGTGTACCTCTTCCCCTTTTTCACATAATCCCCTATAAATGGACAAGCTTCAAAGCAGTTCTTTCAGAGCAATATGAAACACTGTCTCCTGTGGTTTTAATCCTCAGTAAGACCATTAAGCATTTACTAACCTACTTTGACATTGGCTTTTTTTAGTCAACAATTTGGGGACCACAGAGGGACTCCAGAAGAAATCACATTTTTCCCTGAACTCCATGAGAAACTAGAGACTTGGTCTCAGCACAGGTCCCTTGGGTTCAACCTGACTTGGATTGAGCCAAGATGACTGGGTAAATCCTTTCTGGGATCCCAACCTCCTTATGTGGTATAAAGTCCAGAGCCTTATTTGTTGTTTCCTTTTTCCTATGAGGTCAGGAAATGACAACATTCTGTGTATGACACAGGTTTCAGGTCTTATCTTTGTCGGCTCAATTCTGTGTAGAATGCAGATTGCACGTCTTTTGGAGGGATGAATCCTCATCCCAGAAATTTAAAAATTTTTAAATTTTTCACAGTATTGCCAATTTGAATGCTCGATGATACAATTACATGGATGAGATTCTGAATGAATTGGAAGACAAGAGACATGAGCTCCTCTAATTAGAGAGTGGTAGAGGTTAACCTCATGCCATGCAGTGGTCCCACAGGGGTTCTCATTTGTGATACAAATTATTTAGTTGCTCTGACAGGGGATGCTACTCAGCTTCCTGAGTACTTTTGATACAGCTAGGCTCAACCAAGAGAAAACTGAGACAAAAGGTAAATACTATCAACCAACACCAGGATGACACGTGGAGGAATGGGATCCCTCTAATCAACACATGAGTTGATAACTAAAACCTCTTAGGTAGTGCTGAGCACCCAAACCCACTAGGATGGGAGATAAACCGTCACAATAGGATAAATGGGATGGAGAACCACCTTCCAAGACTCTAGCTGGATTCATCTTTAAAACACATGGATCATACACTTTCAAGTTCATTAAAAAATGGAAAATTATACTAGGGATAATTTTAACATTCAAGTGGCCTAAATGAGGACCCTTTGAAGTACCCAATTAATTTAACTGCACACCTAACTCAAAAGAGCTGACTATTCAACTAAACAACCAAGTAGGATGCATAGTGTGACCAGTATTTGGAAGCTTCTAAGAGAACATTGACAAGATATCATCTATGTCTTGTCAGTGTAGACAAGTTAGATATGTAACTAACTATTAAGAAACTTTCTGAAATAGTGACAAAATTGAGCTCAAAATGAACAACTCCTGAAGTACTTCTAAATGCTCCATCTCCTTTTATCCTTTAAATGAGCTACTAGGGAACTAAGCATTAAAATCAAAGACCCATCTCCTCACCATGTTAAGGCAATTAGGGCTCCACTGTCAAGAGTTGGCCAGATTGAAGCTGGTATTCAGAGTCTGATAGGAATTTTTTTAAGGTCTTCTCCACTAAGGTAAAATTAGAACTAAGTACCCAGAGAGGAAGAAGCAAACCAGATGGATAAATCAACCTAGAATGTCATTTAATTTGCAACCCAATTCCTTGAAGGATTAAAAGCAACTATCCTTATCTTACAAATTTTTGCAAAACTAGAAATATGGCCCCAGAAATAATTCAAAGTTGTTCAACCTGTCCTTTTTGCCAATCCCCAGAACTCCTCTATTTATCTCAAAAGCCTTATAACCTCTCTGGGAACTCTTATTTAGAGAATTTCCTATTCCTAAAACTGAAGGGAAAACAAGGAAAAAGAAACCTTTTTGAAAAATGCAAATGGCTCTAGAAGCACACTTGCCCAAAATCTAGCCCACAGCTCCCTTAAGGTTATTTATCAAAGATAAATACAAATCTTTTCTTTTTTTTTAACATTTTTATTTATTTATTTGACTGAGAGAGAGATCACAAGTAGGCAGAGAGGCAGGCAGAGAGAGAGGGGGAAGCAGGCTCCCCGCCGAGCAGAGAGCCCGATGCGGGACTCAATCCCAGGACCCTGAGATCATGACCTGAGCCGAAGGCAGAGGCTTAACCCACTGAGCCACCCAGGGGCCCCTAAATCTTTTTTTTTTTTTTTGATAAATACAAATCTTAAGTGTCCTCTCCACAAATGTTAATAGAAGATATGTTTAGCCATCTGAACAGATGATTTTAAATTATTCTATCTGCCAGAAAACCAGTCTGGATCCAACTCTTGTTTTATAAACTAGAGAGTTCTGTCTTATCATACCAGTCTCATGGCTGAACATTTTAAATTATGATTACAAGGTTTTTGTTTGTGTCTGTCAGCACGTGTTATAGATATGTGGTATTTTCTACTGTCATATGGTTTTGCGAAAATTAATTTGTTAAAGAGCTCTGTTTAACTGGCTTAAAGAAAATTAAGCACTTATATGGATCTCAAAATACAATAGCACTAACCCAAATAAGTTCCAACTTCATAGGATCTAAGATTAATCTTTAACAAAGCTAACTGAAATGTGTTAGTTTAATTAAAAGAGGTGGGTTTTGGGGCACCTGGGTGGTTCAGTGGGTTAAGCTGCTGCCTTTGGCTCAGGCAAGGATCTCAGGGTCCTGGGATCAAGCCCCACGGGCTCTCTACTCAGTGGGGAGCCTGCTTCCTCCTCTCTCTCTGCCTGCCTCTCTGCCTACTTGTGATCTCTCTCTGTCAAAAAAAAAAAAAAAAAAAAGAGGTAGGTTTTTAGAACTGTCAGCATTAAAGCAAATACTTTTGTTCTACCTAGGTTTACTAAAGTCAAATGAGTTCAAGTTACCTCTGTTACATTGTTTGTCAGCAAGAACAACTTAAAGATGATGATTAGCCATTTTTTGTTTTTGTTTTTTTAGGATTGTATCTATTTATTTGACACAGAGAAATCTCAAGTAGGCAGAGAGGCAGGCAGAGAGAGAGGAGGAAGCAGGCTCCCTGCCAAGCAGAGAGCCCTCGGGGCTCAATCCCAGGACCCTGAGATCATGATCTGAGCCCAAGGCAGAGGCTTTAACCCACTGAACCACCCAGGCGCCCCTGGTTAGCCGTTTAATGTCATGAAATTTTCATGACTAAACATAATTATGGAAGGGAGAATGGGGGGAAATCAGAGGGGGAGATGAACCATGAGAGACTGTGGACTCTGAGCAACAAACTAGGGTTTTGGAGGGGAGGGGGTGGGAGTTTGGGTAAGCCTGGTGGTAGGTATTGAGGAGGACACACATTGCATGGAGCACTGGGTGTGGTGCATGAACAATTAATCTTGTAACACTGAAAAAATAAACATATTTGGGGAAAAAAAAAGAAAATAAAAAAGGAACAAGTCAAACAGAGAATTAAATTTTATGAATTTTTAGCAATATTTGTGTCCACTTGGATAGTTTTCCCAAATCTTTTCTTTTTTTGCTAAGTTTTGCTAAACCAAATTACATGATGGATAGTCATTAAATATCTAGATCCATTTCCAAATAAGAAAAAATACTGAAACATAGTTATTAAACATTAGTTTATCTACTTCTGGTTTCCTGTTACAGAGAAACTAAAAATACTTGGGCCAGTTAATTAACACATTTTGTGCTCTGTTGAAAAACTACTGTGAAGAAGCATAGTTTCTAAAAATTATGAAATGTAACCATGAATTTTCAATCTAACAAATCTTAATGTAACAGTTCACAATTGCTTACTACTTCATTTTCACTAAAAATTAAAGTTCCTAAGAGTTAAGCATTCTACTAAAGGTAATTGACACTACTGGAAATAATAAGGGAAACAATTATATGCAAGAAAAGTAAGAAATATGTGTTTGCTTAAAAAGGGGGAGTATGAAGAATGGGAATACTTTAGATTTAGAGGGTAAAATGCTAAGTGAAATAAGTCAGAGAAAGACAAACACCACATGATTTCACTCATATGTGGAATTTAAGAAACAAAACATATGAACAAATTAAGGAAGAGACAAATAAAAGCTGAGTTAACTCTAGAGAACACACTGATGGTTACCAGTGAGGAGATGGGTGGGTTACAGAAGTGATAGGGATTAAGGAGAACATTTATCTTTTTTTTTTTCTTTTTGAGAACATTTATCCTGATGAGCACTCAGTAATGCAAAGAAGTGTTGAATCTCTATCTTATACACTTCAACTAATATAACACTGTATGTTAATTATATTGCAATTTAAAAATAAATATTTTTTAAAAAGAATGGAAATATATTTTTATTGAGGATAAAGAAAACAATTTTGTCCTAAAATGAGACAGGCTGTTTAGAGAATTTTCTCTAAACAAGAAAACTTGGGAAAAATCTAAATGTAAAAAAGTTGTAGAAAGTTTGTGAGAAAGGAATCTTTGGAAAAGACCTTTATAAATGGTGAGGACTGAGACTGGAATGAGTTAGTTTTAATATAAAAAGTACAGTGATGTAAGATTGGAATTTGGTTTTGTTCTCTGCTAAAATGACAGTTTTCTTAGATTATTGGTCTACTTTAATAATAAATTGTAAACAAAAGTTTTTCTTTAACTTTAATGTAATCTACTTAGAAACAAAGTATCTATGTTTTTGTCAGATCTTTGATTTCTTAATTTTCTCAATGTTTCAAAGAGCTAAGTTTGCTAACAACTATGTAACCTATATTTGTCGTTAGAATCTCTACCACCTTAGGTTATATAGATAATTATTAACTATGCAACTTTCTGTAATTCTATCTAGGCATGTACTATTAATTTTTTTTAATATTTAAAAAATATTTTTACAAACTTTCCAAACTTCAATTTCTAAATGAAGTCTTTTTAACTAATTAAGCTTGTTTACATGGTATATCAAATCACATGGGAAGCACTGTCAGATAAGTGATGATAAAACTTTTTAGTTTATACTATATGGGTAAATGCTATTACTATAACAGCTCCAGAATTATATGAAATTCCTTAAGTTCTGATATATCCTGTTATAACGTCATCACTTGAATTCTAATTACTGAGGTGTTTTATGTCATGGAAATATCTCTTTGTAAACTGCATTATGATGAACTCTCACTGCATCTTCAATCACGGTTATTTTTTAGTTTTTTTGTCATTTACAGTTATTGATTGACTCTGAACTCTTGCAAATATTTCAGCTTTAAGGAGATGGAAAGGACTTTTGACATATACAGATTTCTGATATTCTTAGGGTCATAAAGCTAAACTAAGTAAGAATTTCTGGAACTAGTGGGAACACTTGACTCAAACACAGCAAGAATTCATAACATGGGGCTTAACCAAGTGAGTCTCCCAGGAGTCCCTATCATCATACAGTTTTAAGGAACTAAGGTTGACTTCATGGAGCCAAGAAAGCCCCTTGGAAAAAATCGGCCTTGTACCTTGCTTACAAGGTTCTTGAGAGTCTCACCAAGTAAGTAAAGAAGGTCACTTTCTGGCAGGCTTAGTAACCTCAGAATATTTAGGGGATCTTGAGAAGAGAGGAAGTAACCCAAATCTATAGGTATTAAAGGTGAGTCTAATGGCAAGTATCTGACTTGGCTTCTTAACTTCTGGGGGTTATTAAAAGTTTAATCTGATATTCCCTGTGATAAGTTTCAGCAAAGTCAATTTTAAAAAAAGAAGCTGTATGGTCAATCACTAATCTTGCTGCACTTATGTAAGTAATCAGGCCAAGTATTTTGAAACTGGACTTATTTTTAAACAAATTAGTCTTTGTTCAGGTATCTTTGGTAGAAATAAGAGTGATTTTACAGAGAAACATTATGCTTCAGTAACACATCTAGTTCTGGTTAACTTTCTCTGAATGTTAATTTTTTGCCTACAAAATGGGTGTTGGCCCTGAATTCTTCTGATTTCCGTGGATACTTGGCTATCTGGAAGTTGGAAAACTTAAGGTTTCCAACTTAATTTCATTCCTTTTTCTTCATTTAAAAATTTTTCACCTTTAAACTTTTTTATTTTAGGATCACCTGGGCGGCTCAGTCAGTTAAGCATCTGCCTTCAGCTCAGGTCATGATCCCAGTGTCCTGAGATGGAGCCCCACATCAGGTGCTCTACTCAGCAGAGAGCCTGCTTTTCCCTCTCCTACTCCCACTGCTTGTGTACTCTCTCTCTGTGTCAAAATAAATGAATAACATCTTTTAAAACAGTTTTCATTTTAATTCCAGTTAGTTGGAATTAAATGTTAAATCACTAAACTGTACACTTGAAACTAATATAACATTAGTTATATAACTGTATATAATATAATTATGTTATATAATATACACTTGAAACATAATATAACATAACATGAAACTAATATTAGTTAATAATAACTAATTAGTTTCCAGTGTACAATTTAGTGATTCAACATTTCCAAGCATCACCCTGTGCTCATCATAGCAAGTGCCCTCCTTATTCCCCATCACCTATTTCACCCATCTGCCCCCCTTATTCTTTTAACTTGGATTCATTAAAAACAATAACTGCCCTTTTTTCCCTGAATCCTTGCAAACTGAAGCTAGACAACTTGAGGTCAATTTCAGAGAAATTGCCACAACAGCCCATGTATATGTGGTCTCCATGGTTATTGCTGTTTGGGCCGCTCAGAAAAAAAAACACCAGAGACATTCAAACAGCAGACCAGGAAAATCTGTCAGATTGCCACTGTCTGCCCTCACTCCATCTGAAGATACTTCAAGCCTGACATCTAGTGATCTCACTGGCAGTACTCAGAATGCAGACACTAGGTTTCTAATTTGCTCCAACTTAACTTGTGTTTTTCTTTTGTTTCCATAAGAAATGCCTCTTATCAATTTCCTGAACCTTGAGAGCCCAATTTAAGGACCACTTGCTAAAATGAGACAACAGTTTAACTGACCTTTTCTCAAGACTAAGACTGGTTCATGAGATATGGAGCAGACTTATTACCTAAGGTCCTACTACTAGGGAACGTTGATCACGATACTTTACTAAACACAGAAAAAATTTGTCAAAATGATAGAATGTTAATTTGTAACCATACCACAAGGACTTTTCAATGAAAACTTATTCCAGTTATGGTATGAATTAGGATGGATAATTCAGTTATGGCAGATTAAGTCATGGGGCCCCATTATGCTGGGGATAATCTAATCAAACTATCTGCCTAAAGTGACCCAACACCCAGTATCAGGGAAATCTTTAGTTAAATGATTTAGTTCTGAAATTCTTGGCTTAAATATATTCTAATATTTCTAGCTATGCTATAAGCCTTTTTACTGTTAACATGATGTCTATATGAATTGTTAGCCTTTTGTATGTCATAGTCTACACAGACCAACACTAAGCTAATAACAGTAAAACATGTAGATGCTATAAATAACATGTATAATTCTCTATAAAAGGTTGACAATTTGTACGTAGACGCAGTGAAACATCTCAGGCTATAAAAATCCTCAACTTGAACAAATTTAGAGATTTAGAGATGGTTCTCTTTTTTAGGACATGCTTGCCTCACATATAACAGAACTAGGAATGAGCCTTCCTAGTGCTATGGGACAAAAAGGTACTTGGTCACTATTGACTCCCATAGGTTACAACTTGACCCAAAGAAGGAAATGTGCACTAAAATTGCAGTATGATACTGATGTCAGCCTCTTGTGACCTCTCGAGTGACCTCAGAAAGAAACTTAAAACAAGAAGAACCAGAAAACTAATTAACTGGAAGCACGCAGTCAATATTTTTGAACAATCAGATATGATAGAAACATAATGTATTAAGATGACCTAATGGTCTTTCCACATTTCTATGTGGAAATCAATACATTTCAGTTTTGCTTTTTAGTTTTTTTTGGTTAATGGCAAATATTTAATATTCTTTTCTTCTTCATATTTTTAATTAATTACCAACACACTAGAAGTTTCCTACACCCAAGAAAGTTATAAATTTCTGTTATTTATAATACTTAAAATTTTATATTAAATTAGTTATCAGCTAAAGCTTTTTTTTTTTTACCTTAATGTTTTTTTTTTTAACAACAAAAAAATCATACTTTGTAATGTGCAATTATACCTTGGAGACCTGCTTCCAAACATGCATACCTCCTCTCCCTTTTCAATATAGTCCCCTGTGAACTCAGCATCAGAGCAGTTCTTTCAGAGCAACCTGAAATACTGTCCCCCAGACTATTAGTCCTCAGTAATACAACAAATAAAGCATTTACTAACCTACTTTGAGGTTGGCTTTTTTTCAATCAACAATACCCAATTAAAAAATGTAATTCATTCAATTCAGGAAATTCTTGGGTCTGTTGCTCATATAATATGGAAACACATAATCATAATTGCATAGTTTAAGATCATAAAAGGCATCTGGTCTCAATCTCCAGTATATAAAGTTATTTAATGTGTTCATTGAAGAGTTGTATTCCTTATTGTCTTGGAAGCATCACTTTTTTTGTAATTAAAGATAAATAAGATTTCCTTTTTTCTATTCAAGCAATCAATACTGTATTAAAAGCCTTGTAAAAGAAATCTATTATTTTCTTTAAAATCAATTGTATTCAGGATATTTGTAAATATCACTTGTGAAATTCTATTTTATTTAAATAAATAGCTTCTTCTTGGATGTCAAGTAATTGAAATACATGAAATAAGTTAAAACATTTTTTCCTTTTTTTAAGATTTTATTTATTTATTTGACAGAGAGACACAGCGATAGAAGGAACACAAGCAGGGGGGATGGGAAAGAGAGAAGAAGGCTTTGTGTGGAGCAGGGAGCCCAACAAGGGGTTCAATTTCAGGACCCTGAGATCATGACCTCAACAGAAAAGCAGATTGGACAGCTATATGTAGAAGAATGAAACTTGACCATTCTCTTACACCATACATGAAGATGAACTCGAAATGGATAAAAGACAGGAGTCTATCAAAACCCTAGAAAAGAACATAGGCAATTACCTCTTCAACATCAGCCACAGCAACTTCTTTCAGGACATGTCTCCAAAGGCAAAGGAAACAAAAGCAAAAATGAACTTTTGGGACTTCATCAAGATAAAAAGCTTCTGCACGGTGAAGGAAACAGTCAACAAAACAAACAGGCAAACCACAGAGTGGGAGAAGATATTCACAAATGACACTACAGACAAAGGTCTGATATCGAAGATCTATAAAGAACTCCTCAAACTCAACACTCCCAAAACCAATAATCAAAAAATGGGCAGAAGACATAAACAGACACTTCTCCAAAGAAGACATACAAATGGCTAACAGACACATGAAAAAATGTTCATCATCTTTAGCCATTAAGGTGATTCAAATCAAAACCACTCTGAGATACCAACTTACACCAGTTAGAATTCCAGGGGAATTCTACCAAACATTTAAAGAAGAATGAATATTTTTTCTCCTGAAACTGTTGCAAAAAATAGAAATGGAAGGAAAACTTCCAAACTCATTTTATGAGGCCAGCATTACCTTGATCCCAAAACCAAAGACCCCATCAAAAAGGAGTATTACAGACCAATATCCTTAATGAACACGGATGCAAAAATTCTCACCAAAATACTAGCCAGTAGGATCCAATAGTACATTAAAAGGATTATTCACCATGACCAAGTAGGATTTATTCCTCAGCTGCAAGGTTGATTCAACATCCGCAAATCAATCAATGTGATATGATACATTAATAAAAGAAAGAACAAGAACCATATGATACTCTCAATTGATGCTAAAAAATCATTTGACGAAGGACAGCATCCTTTCTTGATCAAAACTCTTCACAGTGTAGGGATAGAGGGTACATAACTCAATGTCATCAAAGCCATCTATGAAAATCCCACAGCAAATATCATTCTCAATGGGGAAAAACTGAGCACTTCTCCCCTATGGTCAGGAACATGGCAGAGATGTCCACTATCTCCACTGCTATTCAACATAGTACTAGAAGTCCTAGCCTCAGCAATCAGACAATAAAAAGAAATAAAAAGGCACCTAAATCAGCAAAGAAGAAGTCAAACTCTCAATCTTGCAGATGATATGATACTTTATGTGGAAAATCCAAATGACCCCACTCCAAAACTGCAAGAACTCATAAAGGAATTCAGTAAAGTGTCAGGATATAAAACCAATGCTCAGAAATCTGTTGCATTTCTATACACCAATATTAAGACAGAAGAAAGAGAAATTAAGGAATCGGTCCCATTTACAATTGCACCCAAACCATAAGATACCTAGGAATAAACCTAACCAAAGAGGCAAAGAATCTGTACTCAGAAAACCATTAAGTACTCATGAAAGAAACTGAGGAAGACACAAAGAAATGGAAAAAAATATTCCATGCTCATGGGTTGAAAGAACAAATATTGTGAAAAAGTCTATGCTACCTAAAGCAATCTACACATTTAATGCAATCCCTATTAAAATACCATCATTTTTTTCAAAGAAATGGAACAAATAATCCTAAAATTTATATGGAACCAGAAAAGACTCCGAATAGCCACAGAAATGTTGAAAAAGAAAACCAAAGTTGGTGGCATCACAATTCCAGAATTCAAGCTCTATTACAAAGCTGTAATCATCAAGAAAGCATGGTACTGGCACAAAAACAGACACATAGATCCATGGTACAGAATAGAGAGCCCAGAAATGGACCCCCAGCTCTATGGTTGAAGACTTTAGTTAATCTTTGACAAAGCAGGAAAGAATGTCCAGCGGAAAAAAGACAGTCTCTTCAACAAATGGTTTTGGGAAAACTGGACAGCTACATGCAGAAGAATGAAACTGGACCATTTCCTTACACCACACACAAAAATAGATTCAAAATGGATGAAAGACCTCAGTGTGAGACAGGAACCCATCAGAATCCTTGAGGAGAACACAGGCAGCAACCTCTTCAACCTCAGCCACAGCAACTTCTTCCTAGAAACATCTCCAAAGGCAAGGGAAGCAAGGGCAAAAATGAACTATTGGGACTTCATCAAGATCAAAAGCTTTTGCACAGCAAAGGAAACAGTCAACAAAACCAAAAGACAAGCCACAAAATGGGAGAAGATATTTACCAATGACATATCAGATAAAGGGCTAGTATCCAAAATCTATAAAGAACTTATCAAACTCAACACCCAAGGAACAAAAAATGCAATCGAGAAATGGGCAGAAGACATGAATAGACATTTTGGCAAAGAAGACATCCACATGTTGAACAGATACATGAAAAAGTGCTCAATATCACTTGGCTTCAGGAAAATACAGATCAAAACCACAGTGAGATACCACCTCACACCAGTCAGAATGGCTAAAACTAACAAGTCATCAAATGACAGGTGTTGGCGAGGATGCGCAGAAAGCAGAACTCTCCTACACTGTTTTTGGGAATGCAAGCTGGTGCAGCCACTCTGGAAAACAGTATGGAGGTTCCTCAAAATTTAAAAATAGAGTTACCCTATGACCCAGCAATCACACTAATGGGTATTTGCCCTAAAGATACAAATGTAGGGATCCAAAGGGTCACCTGAATGTTTATAGCCGCAGTGTCCACAATAGGAAAACTATGGAAAGAAACTTGATGTCCATCAACAGATGATTGGATAAAGAAGTGGTATATTTATACAATGGAATACTATGCAACCATAAACAACAACAACAACGAAATCCTGCATTAGGGATATCGTGGATGGAACTAGAGAGTATTATGCTAAGCGAAATAAGTCAGTCAGAGAAAGACAATTACCATATGATCTCTCTGATATGAGGAATTGGAGAGGCAGGCAGGGAGTCGTGTGGTGGTATGGAGGGAAAAACATAAATAAGATAGGATCGGGAGGGAGACAAACAATGAGAGACTCTTAATCTCAGGAAACAAACAGGGTTGTTGGGGGGTGGGAGGGAGGGATAGGGTGGCTGGGTTATGGACATTGGGGAGGGTATGTGCTAAGGTGAGTGCTGTGAAATGTGTAAGCCTGATGATTCACAGACCTGTACTCCAGGGGCAAATAATACATTACATGTTAATAAAAAAAAAAAAAAAAAACGAAAGAAACATCTGTCCATTTAAAAACCAGGGTGAGAAACTCCCATGGAAGAAAAAAAAAGTATTAAAGAATAAAAATTGTAAAAGAAAAGTTAAAAAAAATGTGGAAGATATAAGTGGAAATTCCAAAACCTAATAATAGGAATAATAGGAATAATGCATAAAAATTAAAAAAAAAAATAAAGGCAGGGGGGTGCCTGCATGGCTCAGTCAGTTGAGCACCTGACTCTTGGTTTCAGCTCAGGTCATGGTCTCAGGGTCATGAGATCAAGCCCCACGAGGTGCTCCATACTCGGTGTGGAGTCTGCTTGAGATGATTTCTTTCTCTTTCCATTCTCCACTGCTTGCTCACTCTCTCATTTCTTTCTCTCTCTAAAACAAATAAATAAATCTTAAAAAAACAAAATAGAGAAATATATTTGAAAAAAGAGTGAATGTTTCATAAAATATAATTCTGAAAGAAATTTATAGGCCTGAGGAAAAAATGTCAGGCTGAAAAAATGCATTAAAAGTGATAAAAATTAAAAAGAAAAAATTTACTAAAATTTAAGAATATCCAAGACAACGAAAAATTTGTGATGATTTTTAGTGAGAAAGAATAGATTTTACACCCATTAAACTCAGCTAAGGGACTTTCAAAATGAAATAGTATGTATGGTACATGCTGGACAGCTTGTTTGTGCAAGCATACCCCACATGCCTCTGTTAATCACTACCTTGAAAATGTGGAGATCCTGTCTTCCCTCAATATTTCCATCAAGCAGAAGGTGCAGCAACAGGTGTTTTTCAGTGTTGAAGGTCAAGGGCTCTGGAGGTAGCCAACCCAGAGCGCCTCCCTTTTAACAAACGGTGTTCAGGTGGTAAATGTTGATCTCCTTGGAAACACTGGTCATGCGAGGTAGGGAAGGGCCACTAATAGTTGCTGTGATATAAAAATTTGCTGCACTTAAATCCCAATAGCCGATGCTTTGTCTAGTCTGCTGCTCCTGGATTCCCTATATTTAAGTTTCCCCAACAAACCTAGGACTTGATCATTGCCTCCTGGTCTCTTCTTTGGATTCACCAGACTATTAAATACCCTAGGCTTAGAGTCTGCTGCAGTTCAGCTGTATAGAGTTGATTTTTAGTGATTTGGAGAATGGAGTATTTGAACCTGAAATCTGTAGTTTCCAATGACACTATCATTAAAACATGAGATATAATTAAAATATTTTTAGGAATTACAAGACCACAGAAAATTTGCTGCCAAAAATCCCACATAAAACAGATTTTTGATTATTCAAATAAGAAGAAAAGTTAATTATTCAAATAAGAACAGATTTTTAATTATTCAAATAATGTTATACTGCAAGACATAGGGCAGTGATTTTGAGCAAATGTCTTGATGAATGTGGTTATTTAAACATAAAGAAATACAAGTGTACACCCATACCGGAGAGAAGACAGTATATCCATAAAAAGCTTTAAAATTTATAAACTATTAACATGTTATCAGTATGAGAGATGGGTGAGATTGTAGGGAATGAGATGAGAAAATTCTTAGTTTTTAAGGAGCATTACATAGATCAGTTTTTAAGATATGTTGTTTAAAAGACACACAAACCCAAAGAAAATGGAAAGTTTGTATAAATAAAGATAGAATAAAGACATAACAGTATATGACTAATCCAAAAAGCTGGTGAATGTTTACCTACAGTCACCTTTAGGAACAAAAACTTGCCAGAAAAATATAACACTCATGATATGTATTAATAGTGGATACTAGACAGTGCCACAAGATCCTTCTTCAGAACTGAAGCACTCATTCTCCAGCTTTGGGGAATGTTAGCAGCTAATAGCTTGCAGGTGAGTCCACCTGCTTATTATTGTCCTCAACTGAGGAGTGTTTTCTTGTGAGTTCACACCACATCCAATGACTGGTCAATTTAGAAATATGAAAGCCAAGTTTCCTTTCCCAACTTGGGACTCTTCTATAGGATCTGTCCTAACCTCAGAGTTTCTTGTGGAATTGGCCAGGTCCTTTGTTGTGACTTCATCACAGACCATATTGTCCCTTTGCTAAATACTACTTACTTCAGCCCTCCACAAGTGATATTAAGAATAATTCCTGAGTGATAAACTCCATCTCATAGTTTCCTCTCAAGGGAATCTGAACTGCAACACTGGGTGCTTGGATTGTTGTCAGAAAGCAGATGCTAAGGTGATATTTTAAAATTGATCACATGTGGCTCAGCTAGCAATGAGACTTCCCTGACTGGTGAAAGATGGAGCCCTGATAACACCGGGCACCTGGTGGCATTCCAATGGTTAAAACTTTCAGCCATGGTGACCTGGAATGGTATACCATGGAAAGGTATACTAGCTGGGGTATAATGGAATTATAATGGATATAGGATATAATAATGGAATTAGACGGCTGTTTTGGGGGGAAATAAATGCTTGAAAGAGACACAATGAAAGTCTGAGAGTAATTAATCAGAGTTAAAGGACAAGTGTGAAACTGAAAAAGCCTCATTAGCAGCACTAAAATGTATTGAATTCCCTGCTAGAAGAGGAAAGAACAAGTTGAGGACCAACCCCAGGGCCAAGAGTAGCAGAGATTAAGATTTATTTGACTTCCCAACCCAAGCAGGTCTGCTATGGCAGGGTTAGTTCC
>JAQQSY010000158.1:0-34527 GCA_028646535.1 Procyon lotor | reverse complement strand
TTTAAAAGCCTTTCTGCCATGGGGCACCTATCCTGTGAACCAAGCCCTTCAGCTTTGCCTTCAGTAGCACCCCAAGTCTTGTTGATTTAAACACCAGTCTGTGCACCTTTGGACATTGGTGGTCTTTTGATGGGGGCCATGGTCTCCTTTGCTGTACTTGTTAAACCTCAACAGTCTTGGATTGACTGAATTACCCAGGCGAGCAACTTCAAGCACTCATTACCTTCAGCTCAGCATGTTGTTACAGACATAACTGGGTTTAAGTGAGAAGGATGTAAATTGAGAAACGGTTTCTCCTTACTATGTGGATAAATTGGACGTATTATTGAAATTAATTCTGCCTTAGTTTCATTGTCTGCTAATAAGGATAATATCCATATTTTAGGATTTTTTCTTTTCACTGCAAATTAAATGATACCAGTATACGTATAATGATATGAAAATAACAACCATTTATATTATATATTTACTCCAGTTGCTTTATGTATATTATCTCTAATCCTTACAACAATGAAAGCCATTTTTCACCACTTTCACCACTGTAGGCTTGTGGGTTTTTGTGTTTTTTTTGTTTTTTGTTTTTTTTTTGTCTTGGAACTGAAGCTCCAGAAGGCTGATTTATTTTAAACCCAGTGGTAGTGAATGCCAGAATTAGTATTTTAAGTAAAATACTTGGTCCTATCACCCATGCACTCTATCATACTATTCTGTCTTCAGCAGTCAGTCCTTGGCACATACAAAATGTTTGATAGGGGCACCTGGGTGGCTCAATGGGTTAAGCCTCTGCCTTCAGTTCAGGTCATGATCTCAGGGTCCTGGGATCCAGCCCTGCATCGGGCTCTCTGCTCAGCAGGGAGCCTGCTTCCTCCTCTCTCTGCCTGCCTCTCTGCCTACTTGTGATCTCTCTCTCTGTCAAATAAATAAATAAAATATTAAAAAAATAATAAAATGCTTGATAAATGTGATTTTTACCACTTCTTTTAAGATAATATAGATGGTATATTCACAGAAGAAATTAAGTAAAATCACCACACCACTATCCAGAGTATAGATTTTCTGAGGCCAGGAATCTTAACTTATACGTAATTACTTCTCCTGAATATTCAACATAATATTTCCATGTAGTTGGTGTTCAACAAATATTTATTGTCTTGCTGACAGATTACTAAATTCAATTTTGATTGGAAAATGACAGCCAAAATATTACTATGTGAATTTTTATGTGCATAAATCTGGAAAAAATGTTTGAGAGAAATAAAAATCTTAAACAGTATAAAGTCATGATAACTTTGATACATTTAATCTGTGGACTGCTGTAAAATGATTTATAAGAGATCATTAGCAATATAACTGAAATGTAATTGAATACAGGATTAACATCATCAGTAAGTTAAAATCCAAAATAAATATAAAATTCGTATGAAATTCATATCAATCATAGTTAGAGTAATTGCTTTTTATTAACTTTTACTTTTCTTCAAAGCAATTAGTAGTTCTCTTGATTGGATGTTAGGGATATTGAGGGTACAGAGAATGAGAGGGAGCTAATGTTCAGGTTGATTTTAATAACATCCCCATCCATTTGGGAAGAAGACAGCTTCACACATGATTTTGCTTCTCTGATAAATGGTTATCACAATAATGGCAGCCAGTGAGCCAGAATTCCAACCATAGCCAAAGTCTGTGTACCCGTTGGATTGCAGAGCCAATGCGTGTTGGGAGCAGTCAGAAAAGGACTTCAGGGACATACCAGTCTTACTGCAGAAATTATTTCTTTACCAAATGCTCTTCATTCACAGTGGGCTGAAGATGATGACGATCAATCACTTCAATGAGGTGCTATCATAGAGAAGAGTTTGCATCCAAATAATGACACATAAATATTATCCCTCAGATTAATGCAATTGGGACCCTTTGCTCAGTTATGATAGAGATAAAATCTCTTAGTGATATGAGGCACATTTAAATATGTACCTTTTGAGGAGTGCCTGAGTGACTCAGTGGGTTAAGCATTTACCTTTAACTCAGATCAATCATGATCTCAGGGTCCTGAGATCAAGCCCTGTGTCCTGGGATCAAGCCCCATGTTGGGCTCCCTGCTCAGTGAGGAGTCTGGTTTTCCTCTCCTCCATCCCTCCCCTTGCTCACTCTCTCTCTCAATTAAATAAATAAAATCTTAAAAATATATATATATACCTTTTGAAAATGATACCAATTCTCAAAATAATAATGTCCTTAATATGATTCTGTACAATTTTGACAGATAGTAATATGATAGTGGCTTTACTTAAAGCCAACACACCTACCTCTTTCTATTTCTTCAAGAAATGCTTATGGTATTATTTATGTGCTGCTTCGTAAAGATAATTTGCATTGAATAGAACAGCAACATCAACTGTGTCCTTTGTTTGATTAGCCTGATTAAACAGAAGAATCTACTAGCCAGTCAGCTAAATAGAATATGTTGATTAATAAAACTTTAAATAGAATTTTAATTAGTATAAGTTTTGAGAAAAAAAATAACACTCAGAAAAGGAAAAAGGCAAATAAAGTATTTTTTTTTTATTTATATACCCCTCGTTGTGACCATAAAAGGAATCTTGTGGTCAGTAAATCCATCCACAAATGTTTAGACAGTACCTATGATTCTCAAGGCAGTGTTCTAGATGCTGCAAGGAATACAAATAATTGTGCTCTGTGTTATTCTGCATGATGTGGTCACTGATCTTAAGAGAATATAAAGTAGTTTGTATATAGTTAGGCAGTAGGAGATAATTGGGAAGGGGGCAACTGACATTTTGAACACTTTCTGCGTGCCAGCTACTTTAGGATTCTTCCTCAATCTTACCCAATAGACATCATCTCTGGATTTGAAGATGCAGAAATTCAGACATAGCAAATGTAAATTCATTGTCAAAGTCTGCATAACTGTTCATTGATGGAACCAATACTTCAACTCAGACCTTTCTTAACTTAAATTCCATACTCTTTACAGTGATATACAATTAAACGCCATTATATTGTATACCATTGGGTGGTTGGAAAACACAAGGGATGAGAGTGTTAGAATATGAAAGAGTAGATGAACCATGATATTTTATGTTAAGGAGGAGGAAAAATAAGGACATGTGTTTTTCATGGCTAAAATGGAGTCCTGGTGAATCATAATATTCACCAAATTAATCACTGCTCTAAATTCTTCACCTCTTTGCTTAGGCGAAATTCTAACTACAATCTCAAACATAAATCTGCTAATATTTCACATCTACCTGGAAACATCAGCTTATGTTTTGTGAAATCTTAGAGTTAATAGGGTTCCCCAACTAAGTGTATATATTGAAGGTATAGTGATTATACCTAGATCACACAGCTATTGTGGTAAAGTTAAACACACACACACATACAAACACACAACTATTTTTCTTATTTCTAGAGAATAATGCAGTCCTGAATAAAATTTCTTACCAACTAAATATCTAACTAAATTTTTAATGTCTATGTAATAATTTTCTTAATGAATCTAATGAATTAAACTGTTAACTCTTAGATTCTATTAATTGCAGAAAGATAATACCTACAAAGACTTTAAAAAAAACCCTGTACTTTATTATAAATACAAATTTTGAGTTAAAATAGTACTCACCAAGTTAAATGATTTAGAAAAGAGATAAAAGGAATATAATTACCCATAATCCCTTCATCCTTCTTTATACAATTGCTTTTATCACTATGCTATAAAATTTAATAATGTGTTTTAATTTTTATAGAACTAGAACAGACCAATATTCTGTCATATTTATGAACCATAAGGTGCTTAGCCTGAACTTTAATTTTTTGCCATTTTTTTTGTGTTATCAATAATGCTGTTAGAAATATATCCATGCATAAGCCTCTTTCACTCCAACAAAGACTTCATATATTTGATCATTTTTTAAAGAAAGTCCAGAGAAGTGTTTACTTAGGTAATGTTTCTATGAATTCATAAAAAACTGGAAAATTATTAGCTGCATGCTCTTTCAGAAGAATTATACGATTCTATCAACAACTTAGGACGGGATTGGCTTTATCATACCATCACTAGGAAATAATAAACCCTTTGTGTTATAAGCACTGTGGTTCAAATGAAGAACATCTGGATAATTAGAAGTGATATTAAGAGGCCATTGGTTTGTTTTAATTCTTTCACTTTAAAATTTTATGAGTATAGCAAGTCCATTTTCTAATTTCATGCTTTTCATTCTTTATTAAATAAATTTTGACTTCCATAATTTGTGACTTCCATCTAAGGAACTGGTAGTGCCTCATTTCTTTCCTTGTATTGGTATGCATTGATATAAAGCTGAGTGCATAATTCACATAGGCGCAAGACTAAATATGGCGTAAGTGCTCACTAAGAGAGGTGCTTATTTGAACTGAGTGCAAGGTACTCCTGGCTGATACAAGCAGTTCTCAGTAGTTTGTGAAAGCAGCAGGTAGGTCTGAGATCTACCACCGCCCCACTCCCACACACGTTCATTCTACATTCATTGGGGGAAAAAAAAAGTTTATTAAATGCCTACTGTATCCCAAGCATTATTCTGAGCAATGGAGTCAGGATCGTTTCTGAAAAGGATCTGACATTTCAGTTGGGGGTGTGTCCCATGTGGGTGAGATAAAAACAAACGTGAAAACAGTAAGAAGAACTAAAACGTTAATTTAGGAGTAGAGAAATACTGGAAGGAAATAAATTAGGTAATGAGACAGAGAAAGAGGGAGGGGTATTGTTTGAGATTGTGTGGTTAAGAAATCCCTTACAAAGCCAGAAGCATTTGAGATATGGCTCCAGTGGCAGAAATAAGCCAGCCATCTGAAGAGTCTTTTATATAGCATGACCAGCAGGCTCACTGACCCAAAGTTGGAAATATCTTGGGACATTTGAAGAATAATGAAAGCCAGTGAGACTGATAGGACATGGGGTAGAAGATGCTCCCAGAGAGGTAAATGGTTACCGGATCACTTTGAAAACTTTCATGATATTTATATTTGATTCTAAATAAGGAGCCACTGACTGATAGTAAACAGAGGAGTTGCAAGTTCTGATAAATGTTTTAACAGTATGATTGGCTGTTTGGAGAATCAAATGATAATACCCATACAAAACTTTAAAAATTGGAAATATGAGGTAATATAAAGCTAGTAAATTAAAACTCTCCTTGTTTCTTCCTTTCTTGCCTTTTTTTAAAAGATTGATTGATTGATTGATTGATTGATTGATTTGAGAAAGAGCACAAGCGGGGGAGGGACAGAGAGAGAGAGAGAAAGGCACTCAAACAGACCGCCCACTGAACGAGAAGACCAACCCAGGGCTCGATCTCAGGACCCTGAGACAATGACTTGAGCTGAAGTCAATAGTTGGACACTCAACTGGCTGAGCCACCCAATGACCCTTTTCTCCCTTTCATGGTCTGAAGCTAGATATGGTCTCACTGCTGCAAGCAATTGCTCTGACCCCGACTGGCCAATGTTGTAACAACATAATGCACTATTACACGATTTGTTTCCTGGCATCACTTACATGCTTTGTTATTTCCTCACCCTCCCATCCTTGGGCTGACATACACATAAAGTATCAGCCTTCAGTGGTTCCGTGGAGCTCTTGTATCCAGTGGATGTAGAATGAGACGTGCATGTGTGGAAATAGGCATGAGCCATGGAAGACAGACATGACTATGCTTGCTAATAGATTTGACATGTGGGGCGATGGAGAAAAACAGAGGAGTGTGCAACTGTTTTTCAATAAAATTCTTATTTTAGAACAGTTTAGATTTACAGAAAAATTCTGAAAATAGTACAGAAGTTTCTCATATACTCCCTACCTAGCTTCCCTTTTTATTGCCGTCTAACATGGTACATATGTCATAGTTAATGAACCAATATTGAGACACTGTTATTAACTAAGGTCCAGGTTTTATTCAGATCTCCTTAGTTTTTATTGAATATCTCTTTTGTTTTCCAGTATATGATCCAGATACCTCACTGCATTTAATTGTCTTACCCCCTTAAGCACCATCTTGGCTGTGACAATTACTCAGACTGTCCTTGTTTTTAATGCCCTTGAGAGTTTTCAAGAGATCTTCCCAGTTGTTTTGTCAAATATTCCTCAGTGAGATTTGTCTGATGGTTTCTGTGATTAGCCCAGGATTATGTGTTTTGGCAAAGAAGATCACAGAGGTAAAGTCCATTTTCATCTCATATGAAGAGGACATACAATCAACATGACTTATGTTGACCTTAATTACTGGGCTGAAGTAGTCTTTGCCAGATTTTTATGCTGTCACATTATTCCCTCCCCACTGCCTTTTTCCACATTGTGCTCTGGAAGGAAGTCACTATATGAAATTCATATTTACGGAGTGGAAAATTATACTACCCCTGAGAATAGAGCACCTACATAAATTTTTTGGAATTCTACTATACAAGAGATTTGTTTCTAACTGACCCTTCATTTAAATACCTAATCATTTACTTGTATCAGTATAAACTCATGAATTTTTTTTTGTACTGTAAGTTACAATCCGATATTCTTTTTTTTTTTATTTTCTTGCTCAGATCAGTCCAGCTTTGCCATTAGAATCTCTTTTATTTGGCTCCTATCCTATATCATGGGTTTTTGTTTGAGCACTTCCTTACTTTCAGGCACTGCAAGATGCCAAGCTCATCTTGTGTTTCCTGTCCCTATCCTTTGGAAAAAAATCAGCCATTTTTGAAGAGTCTTGTTACAAATCAAGATCTGGGAGCTTGGCGCGCTAATCACTACTGGAGTGACTTTGTTTCTATGCTTTCCCAGCTGACAAAGCACGGAAAAATATGTGCATACATCAACATATATAGATCGATATATTTCTGTATATCTCTCTGTGTGTATTAAGTTAAATATCAGTAGAAATATCAATATTGAGTCCTTACTGATATTTCCAACTTGAATCCATCAGCACAGGAAATATTTTAGCCCTCCCCTCCATTTGCGCCTATAAACTTTCCTTCCAGCAGTGAGACACTGGCTTCTACCATCTGCCATCCATTTACTAAACTGTTCAGCTCCAGTGTACATGTGCACATGTATATCAGTATCTGAGCTGTTAACCCATACCCCCATGGGAGAAAATTATCAACTAGAGTACAATCCTCATGTACAGTTCTTTAGCCTTTAGTCTTACAGGCACATTTCATTTCAAAATTACTTAGGTCAACACCTTTTCCCCCACCTCCTTTGGTGAGGTTGTTTAATATATTTGTAATAAATTAGATTACTTTGTAACATTTTGCAATGCATCCTGGTATTCCCTGATCTGTTTATTTTTTAAAATTTTGCACACACAAATCTGTAATAACTCTTTGTATTTTAAAGTTCTATGGGTTTTGAAACATAGCCACCATTACAGTATTATACAGAATAGTTTCGCCTTCATAAATATCTGCTCTAAATATATATATATATATATATATATCGGCTCTGTGTTGTCTTTTCAATTAACCTCCCATCACTAAAAATGCGTGTTAACCACTGATCTTTTACCCTCTTTATAGTTTTGCCTTTTCTAGGAGGCCATATAATTAGAATCATATAATATGTAACCTTTCTGAGTAGTTTATTTCAATCAACAATATGAATTTAATAGGGTTTTTTTTTGGTTTAATAGCTCATTTCTTGTTATCAGTGAATACTACTACAAGTTATGGATGTACCACTATTTGCTTATGCATTCATTTACTAAAAGACATGCTGGCTGCTTCCAGCATGGGGGGATTATGAATGAAGCTGCTATAAACGTACATGTATAGGTTATTATGTAAACACACGTGTTCAGATATATTGGGTAAATATCAAGTAGAATACTTGCTGCACTGTATGGTAAATATATGTCTAGCTTTGTGAGAAATTGTCAAACTGTCTTCCAAAGTAACAATTTAAGTTCCTACCAGCAATGATTGAGAGAACCTGTTGTTTCACATCCTTGCCAGCTGTGGGTGGGTACAGTCAGGTTTTGGGATTTTTAGCCTTTCTAATAGGAGTGTAATACTATCTCATTTTAATTTGTGATTTTTTAATAAAAATTATTTGGGCATCTTTAATTTTGATTAAATGTGCCATGTGTATATCTTCTTTGTCGAGGTATCTGTCAAATATTTTGCCCATGTATTAATTGGTTGTTGTTTATTGTTTATTTTTAAGAGTTCTTTGTATATTTTGGAAACAAGTCTTTCATTGGACAGTTGTTTTATGAATATTTTTCTCCCAATCTCTGGCTTGTCTTTTCATTTTAAAAAAAAATTTGATAAATTCCAACACATCAATTGTTTTTCATGGATTATGATTTTGCTGTTTTATTTAAAAACTCATCACCATATACAAGATCACATAGATTTTCTTACAGGATTTCTTACTAGAATTTTAAAATTTTGTGACATATTCAGTTCTATGATCAATTTTAATTTTTCTTAATTAAAAGGTCTGTGTTTCGGGGTGCCTGGGTGGCTCAGTGGGTTAAAGCCTCTGCCTTCAGCCCAGGTCATGATCTCAGTGTCCTGGGATGGAGTCCCACATCAGGCTCTCCTCTCAGCGGGGAGCCTGCTTCCCCCTCTCTCTCTGCCTGCCTCTCTGCCTACTTGTGATCTCTCTCTCTCTCTCTGTCAAATACATAAATAAAATTTAAAAAAATGTCTGTGTTTCATTGGTTTTTGTTTGTTTTCCCCCAATCTGTGCATCAAATTGTTTTAGAATCATTTACTGAAAGACTTTCATTTCTCCATTGAATCCTTTTGTTTCTGTATCCAAGATCGATTGACTATATTTATATGGCTATATTTCTGGGGGCTCTATCCTGTTGCATTGATCCATGTGTCTATCCCTTGTCACTACCGAACCATCTAGATTATGTCGCTATATAGTAGGTCTTAAAGTCAAGTAGTGAGTGACCTCCAATTTTCTTCTTCAAGATTGTGCTGGCTTCTTACTCTTGCTTTCTCATATGAATTTGTGGTATCAATTTGTCAATGCCTAGAAAATAGCTTTCAGGGTTTCAACTGAACTTATGTTAAACCTATAGAACAAATTGGGAAGAAATGGTATCCTAAATTATTGAGTCTTCCAATTTATAAACACAGACTATAACCATCACTTAGGTCTTCTTTGATGTCTTTCATTAGAGTTTATAGTTTTCCACATATAGATTTATATATACATATATATATAATATAGTTATATATATAAATATATATATTATTATATAAACATATAATTATATATAATATAATAATATATATATATTATTAGATATATATATATATTATTAGATATATATCTAAGTACTTTTTAGTTATTATTATAAATGTTACCCCCCAATTCCAATTGGTCACTGATGGCATATAAGAAAGCAATTGGTTTTTGTATATTAATCTTTTATACTATAACATTGCTATATTCATTTATTAGGTAAAGGGGGGTTTTGGTGATTCTTTGGGATTTTTCTACATAAACCATCATGCTGTTGTGAATAAAGATCATTCTATTTCTTTTCTAACCAATATATCCTTTATTTTCTTTTCTTGTCTCAATGTACTAGAACTTCTGGTATAATAGTGAATAGAAATAAAAATGACTTGTTTCCAGTCTTAGAGAGAGACTCTCAGGCAGCTGGGTGCCTCAGTCGTTAAGCATCTGCCTTCAGCTCAGGTCATGATCCCAAAGTCCTGGAATGGAGCCCCACATCAGGCTCCCTGCTTAGCAAAGAGCCTGCTTCTCCCTCTCCCACTCTCCTTGCTTATCTTCCCTCTCTCCCTCTCTGTCAATTAAATAAAAAAAATCTTAAAGAGAGAGAGAAAGAGAGAGAGACTTTCTTACCACAATACTGCAATTTTCTGGATTTAGTAATTTTTTTATGAAGTTGAGGAAGTTCTTTGTGTGCATAATTTTCTGAGATTTTTAAATTATTATTGTGAATGAGTATGGGATTTTGTTAAAATATTTTTCTGCATCAATTTATATAATTATAAGATTTTTCTTCTTTAGTCTGTTGATATGGTGAGTGACACTGATTGATTTTTGAATGTTGAACCAACCTTGCATCCTTGGAATATCTCACTTGTTTATAGAGTGTAACACTTTATATATATTGTCAAATTCAGTTTTCTAATATTGTGTTAAGGAATTTTGAATCTAGATTTATAAGATACCTTGATCTCTAATTTTGCCTTCTTGTAATGTTAGGATAACCCTGCCCTCATAGAATGAGTTAGGAAATACTACTTCTAGTTCCATTTGCTAGATAGAATTTATTAGTAAAATCATTTGGTACTGGTGCTTTCTTTGCCAGCTCTTAACTGATACAATTTCCTTAATAGATACAACGTTATTTCAATTATATATTTCTTTGTGTGTGAATTTTTGTAGTTTTTGCCTTCCTAGGAATTGGTACCTCTTACCTAAGTCATTGTATGTATAGGCATAGTGCTGTTCCTAATATTCTTTTACTATTCTTTTATGTTCAAGAATCAATAGTGATGCTCTTCTTTCATTTCTGGTATTGTTAGCATAATATTTTCTCTTTTTCTCTTGGTTAGGGTGGTTAGTGGCTTATAAATTTTATTGATCTTCTCAGAGTACCACTTATTTTTCAAAGAATTAACTTTAAAGCTGACACTTTTTTTTATTCTGAGGTCTGCTTTATTAGCTTTATCTAAAATATTAGCTACTCCAGTATTCTTTTGATTAGAGTTAGCATGTTATATCTTCTTTCATCCCTTTACTTTTTCTCCCCAAAGAGTCTTTATATTTAAAAGAGTCTTCTTGTTGACAATGTATAATTGCTTTTCTTTTAATCCCTTTCACATTTTCTGTGTTTGAATTGGTATATTTATACAATTCATATTTAAAGTAATTATAGGTAAGGCGCCTGGGTGACTCAGTGGGTTAAAACTTCTGCTTTCAACTCAGGTCATGATCTCAGGGTCCTGGGATGGAGCCCAGCATCGGGCTCTCTGCTCAGCGGGGAGCCTGCTTCCCTCTCTCTCTTGCCTTTCTGCCTACTTGCGATCTCTCTCCCTCTGTCAAAAAAATAAATAAAATCTTTAAAAAAATATATAAAAATAAAAGTAATTATAGATATATTTGGTTAACATTATTTTTAATGTTTTCTATTCATTGCACTTGTTTTTATTTTTATTTTTTCTGATACTAATTATGCACTTATCTCAGTTTGTTAACATATCTATTATATTATTTTAAAAATTGTTGGTTATCATCAGAGTTTGCAATATAAATATTTAATGAATTTAAATGCATCTTCATATAACACTATAGGGTTCCATGTGTAGTGAAAGTAACTTAGAGTAGTTCCAATTTTTCCCTCTTGTCCCTTATGACATTTCTGCCTTTCATTTATTTCTCTTATCAACCTGTTATAATATCCAATATATGGTTACTCTCGTTACTTTAAATACATGGTTATGTTTAGTTAATTTGATAATAAAAGCTTACAGATTTTATTTTGTCATCATTTATTCCCTTTTTTTAAAATATTTTATTTATTTATTTGACAGAGAGAGAGATCACAAGTAGGCAGAGAGGCAGGCAGAGAGAGAGGGGGAAGCAGGCTCCTTGATGAGCGGAGAGCCTGATGTGGGGCTCGATCCCAAGACCCTGAGACCATGACTTGAGCCGAAGGCAGAGGCTTTAACCCACTGAGCCACCCAGGCGCCCCTACTTATTCCTTTTTTAACACTCTTCTTTCTTTACATAGATCTGAACTTTTTTTTTTAAGATCTGAACTTCTAACTTAAGTAATTTTCTTTCTCCCTGAATCACTTTTTTTTTTTTTTTTTTTTTAGGATTTATTATTTATTCACGAGAGAGAGAGAGAGAGAGAGAGAGAGAGAGAGGACACGAGCAGGGGAGAGGATCAGAGGGAGAAGGAGAGAACTGAGCAGGTAGCAGGACCCAGGTTCTATCTCAGGACTCTGGGATCATGACCTGAGTTGAAGGCAGACACTTAACCAACTGAGCCATCCAGGTGCCCCTGCCTGAATCACTTCTACCTCACATTTTCTCAGTGCAAATATGCTGGCTATGAATTCCCATTAGTTTATAGTTCTGTAAGAAAGTTGTTACTTTTCCTTCACTTTTGAAGTATAATTTCACTGCATATAGCATTCTAGATTATCGAGTTTTCTTTTTTCCTTTCAATAATTTAAATATTTCATTCTTGTCTTCTTGCTTAAATAATTTCACTTTAATTTATAACCTTGTTGCTCTATAAGTAAGGTATATTGTTTTCTATCTAGGTTCTTTCAAAACTTTGTCTTTGGTCTTCTGCAATTTATATTTATATATGTGACATTTTGGTTTATAGTTTGTGTAGTGTTACCTGAGTTTCCCTGATCTGTGGTGTGGTATGCATCATTAATTTTGGAAATTTCACAAATATCATTACTTCAAACATTTCTTTGATGTTGTTCTAACTTTTGTTTCTGATAGTTCAATAAGGTATATGTTTCACCGTTAGAAATTGTCCCACACACTCACAGTTCTTTGATGTTCTATTTTTTCTTTTTCTTTCCATTATTAATTTATTTTTTTTCTTTTGCCTCTTTGCATATCAGTTTGGTATGTTTCTATCTATCTTTCTTCAAGCTTACCTGGTTCTTTCTTTGGCCATATTGAGTCTGCCATTGTATCAATCAAATGTCTTCTTCATTTCTGTTATTATTTACTGTTACTTCATTTCTGTTACATACTAACATAGTTATTATACATCCCTCATCTCATAATTCTGACATCCTTTATCGTATTTGAGTGAGATTCTGGTACTTGCTTTGTCTCTGCAGGCTGTATTTTTACTTCCCTTTGGCGTGCTTTGTTATTTATTTTTTGAAAGTTCAGCATGTTTACCAAGTAATTGGAACTTGGAAAAATAAGCTTTTAGTGAGGGGATTTATGATGATCTGATGAGGAGTTGGATTGTCTTTGATATTTGCTGTAGCTTTAGTGCAGAGGTTTCAAATTCTACTAAGTATCTCTATTTTCTCTCCTCTGTTGACTTTGGACATTTCTAAATATTCCTCTTTGGAATCTTGCAGGTATTGAAGCTGGAAACAACTCTTACTACATTAGAGCTTTTTAGATGAGAAAGAAGGAAAATATTCTTTAATTTTATGATAAATCTCAGTCTTTCAGTAAGCCTGGGTCTCTGAGCTGTGGCCTTACAAGTGTTTCTTATGTCCTCTGATCCCCTTTAATGAGACAGGATGGCTAGAGGACTGACTGGATGAATTAAATAAGGAGAGAGAAAATAGCCATGAGAAGATGAATATGAATATAGAGGTAAAAAAAATCTTTGACCTCAAGGATCTTCCATAATAGATTAGTATATTTACAGATATCTGGTATATCATACCAGGGTTATTTTACATTTGATGATAAGAAACAGTCATCAAGTAGATGACTTTAATGACATTTGTTTTAAGAGTAAAGTGTTGTCTTTTTCGTTGGTTAAGAAGCAGTTGGCCCTTCTCTACCCTTTTTCTCCAAGTATATATCTTCAAAACTTCAGCATGAATTAGAGGCATATGGTAAAATCCAGGTTGGGTCCTGAATTGTTACGTAGAAGATCCACTTGCCAAGGAGAGTCAATGGACCTGTTATATGAGAAACAACTACACTTCTATGAGATCCATTTGGAGTCTGTTTAAAGGACATACAGATTAGTTCTATAGGTTAATCTTATATAGTTTCTTCTTTCATTAGTCAATCTTTCTCACACTTCACATTTACCAAAGTTAGATATAGTGCTTCAGTAACTATGGTACTCATCTGCGGGACATAAGAGTAGAGTATATGGTTTTGTTTTCAAACCCCTCTTTCCAAAGAAAAACTTATGAGAAAGTTTATTATGTAACATTGATTCAAATGGAGTTGTTTGAGTTCCATAGTGGCTGGGGCGCTCAGGGCACATCTCAGTGGGGCCACTCTGTTGACACCTGAGCGTTCAGCTCAATACCCTTAGGAGTCTGGAGGCCACAGTTTGAAACACATGGGGACATTTATATTGAAGAGCATGCTAGAGTCAACTAATATGGGTTTTAGTCTAGACTTTGCTAGTTACCTATTCTGTGACATAGAGATATCATTTTTGTCACTGAATTCAATATTCTTTAATTATGAAACTTGGGATGTTTAAATTTAAATTAAGTTAAATTTAAAGCAAAATCATAAAACTGCAGGTCAACTAATGATCAAAATCTGTAAAGAATTTCTAAAAGCTACAAAGATAAAACTGGACTTTAAAAAATAAATCAAAGGACAAGTGATATTGGCCATTTAGAAAAGTTTATTCTATTTCTGAAAAGAGAAAAAAATACCTGGAAATGTATAAAAATGTGTCTTTCTTCCTTCTCTCATCATGTGCCTCATCAGTTCATTCAAAATGGTTTATTAAGTACCAAATAATAAACCAAAATGGTTTATTAAGATTTCAAGATATGCAATTTGAAATTTCAAAATTTATATTAACCAGAACACTGAATAACTATTCCTCTAATGAGCAAATGCTGAATTTTAAAACCTCACTAGTGCCCTCACTTACCCTCTATAAATACTTACCTTGATCTGTGCAATCAGAGGCTGAATTTTTGATAAAATAAATAAACAGGTTTTAGAAGGCTGACAAAAATTACCATCTATGTTTATATAATTATGGATGATGTTAGTTATTTTATCAGTAAAAAGTAATACATACTCTGCATAGGTTTGGAAGATATAAAGGTGTAATCAGAAAAATACCACCTTATAAAATTTAGCTTACTGAGTTCAATGTAAAAATCACCACCAAAAGATTGTGGGGAAAAGTAAGACATAGATTCTTGCTGCTATATCATAATTGCCAACAGAAATTTTAATCTGGTCACATGGAAGAAATTTAATGAGATTATTTGACATGTATATCATTTTGTCTTGACTTTTGGGCTTAGTGTAGTGCACTACTGGAGATGGTGATGAGATAGCTTGGCAAGATGATAGTCCTGCCCTTGGGGATGGGAGGCCTTTTGGATGGCTGTCTGTATTCTCCTGTGTTAAGGAACCCAAGTTGTTTGATATTGAGAAGAAGACTGTCCCTACCGCCGTGCGCCACCTAAAATCATCTCCAGGATATTTCCCAGTTCCCATGCTATAAAAGTTTCTTTTGTTCATAAATTCTTCAGATTGTAGGTTCACATTTTATAGAGTAAGATCATAAATTCAATGTTATGCCCATTGTTTCTAGATGCCTTTGAGACCTTGAAGTATCTAGTAGTCCACTGTGTATACATCTGAAACTCAGAGGAAGGATTTGAACTAGTGGTAAAATTTTAGTTCTTCTTCAGAGTATACAAGAGTTTGTGCATGGAGAGAGTATAGAGTGAAAGGAGGCTTTGCAAATGTTCCTGAAAGTGTTTCAGTATTTAAAACGTGATAAAGGAGATGGAGTCCACAAAGGACACTGAGAAAGGAAGCCAGAGGGGAAAGATGAACATCTGGAAGGAGAGTGAAACATTCTGGTAATGAAAAGAGAAACTTTCCAAAAGGCAGGAGCGGGGGAACTGTTTTTAGTTGCTAAGATTTCCGGTAACATAAATACACAAAAACACATTTCTTTTGGAGATATGAAGGTCTCTCCATAAGTAAGCAAGTTCTCATTACCCATGGATCCCATATTTGTGATTTCACCTATTCACTATAATTTATTTGCAATCACCCAAATCAATATTTGCAGCATTTTCACTGTCATTTGTGGATATGCACTGAGCTGCAAAAAATGGCTTACCTTATCATGCCTGTTCCCTGCTAAGGCTGAACTGTGTAACATTCTGCCTTCTTTGTTTTAGTTCTCATATCATAAGTATGTCCTTTTTACAGTTTATTTAGTGCCATGTCTTTCTCATTTGGTGTTTTTTTGTTGGTGGCCATGGTGATTTTACTGTTTAAAATATTGTCCAAGCATAGTGCCAAAGTGTTCTCTGGTGTTATTTACCAAGCTTAAGAAGGGCTAAGATGTGCCTTATAAAGAAAACACATGTGTTAGATAAATTTCATTCACGAGTAGTCTATAGTGCTTTTGGTTTTGAGTTCAATGTTAAAAACCCAACAGTGATATGGAATAAGGTGTCTTTAAATGGAAACATATGTTAAAACATGTTACTTACTGACCTATTGATGAAAATATTGTAACCAGAGGCTTATAGGAACCTAATCTGATACTTCTAGGAGCAAAATGGTTCAATTTCACCAGCTCATTGTTCATGGTGACATTGTAGAATGCAACTACCAAGGATAATGAGAAGGATGTATATTTTTAAATGAATTAATAAAACTTTTATGAGACATTTGTACCATAGGGAGAGGTAGTTCACTATTGCCATATGCAGGACAGTATCACTTTAGATCTTATATTAAAATATTCTTTTTATATTAAAATATTCTTTTTAAAAAATATTTTTACTTATTTACGAGAGAGAGAATGAGCGGTGGGAGAGGCAGAAGCAGACTCCTGCCAAGCAGAGAACCCAATGTGAAGCTCAATCCAAGGACCCTGAAATCATGACCTGAGCCAAAGGCAGATGCTTAACTGACTGAGCCACCCAGATGCCCCTATATTAAAATATTCTTAGTATTTACTGAAATCTCTTCCATTATATCTTCTGTTGATTATGAGATTCGTTTACTTTATTTTAGTAAAACTTTGTTTATTTCCTTTATTTTAGTGCAAACATGGATCTTTTATAGTACTTTTAATTTCAGTTAACATTTGGAAAGCATTCATGTTTCGATATTTTTTTTTAACTTGGATTAAGAAAGAATTCCTGGTCAATATAATTGTCTGATACTTTTTATACCCTGTTGTATAGCTTTTTAGTACAAATAAAATAATTTGTATATCTATGTTTGAAAGTGCTAGAAAAAGGGTATTATTTGTTATTTATCTCTACCTCCTTGTCTCTGATTGCTCTTTTATTAATTAAAAAAAAGTACTATTTGACCCTTAAAACTCTTCTTAGCTGTATTATTCTATGAAACCAATTTGGAGGTTTGTTTGAAGGAAATACAGCTTAGTTCTGTAGGTTAATCTCATGTAGCTTCATCTTTCATTAGTCAGTCTTTCTCACACTTTACATTTACCAAGGTTAGATTTAGTGCTTCAGTAACTATGGCACTAATCTGAGGGGAATAAGTGTAGAGGGCATGGTTTTGTTTTCAAACCCCCTTTTACAAATAAAAGTTTATGAGAAAGCTTCTTATGTAAAACTGATTCAAATGGAGTTGCTTGGGTTCCATAGGGGTTGGGGTACTCAGGGCACATCCCAGTGGGGGACACTCTCTCTGTCTGGTGTCTGTGGTGGCACCTGAGCTTTCAGTTCAATACCCTTAGAATTCTGGAGGCTATAGTTTGAAACATATGGGGACACTTATATTGAAGAGTATGCTGGAGTCAACAGATACGGGTTTGAGTCTGAGCTTTGTTAGTTACTTATTCTGTGCTATAGAGGAGTCATTTTCATCACTGAATTCAATATTCTTAATTATGAAATAAGAATTTCAATATCTATAAAGACAGTATCTGTGAAAGAGTTTTTAGATACTATAGAAACTGGAGCTATTCTTGAAACATTGCTAGGTGTATGAGTTTAAGCATAATCTAGAATTCTTCGTTTCCAAAGTTATCAGTCTAATAAAAATATGACATATTTTTATTTACCTTTTATTTATATGTGACATAGCCACATATTTCAAGAGACAGAGGTGTCTGTCTGCCTGTCTGAATATTTAGGCCATTCTGATAGCCAATTCATTCAAGGAATATTTAGATTTAATTTATCCCGTAGCAGTTAGATTTGAAGAAAGAGCTCCTTGGAAGAAATTTTGTGTGGTAGAAAAGGCAAAAAAAAAAAAAAAAAAAAAAAAATTCTGATGAAAGTCCAAAGCTGTTTTCTAGGGAATACACATTTAACAATGATCATTTATTAATTTCTTAGCTGCAAGTGTTGTAAATAATCAGGTGAGTACCTGTAGCCACGCTGGGCATTGAGGGAATGGAATTGTTTTTTAAGCCATGGCCAAAAGAGCAGTCTTGGGCCTTATCCTTTTAGTTGTTATGTTTTCTTCTCCAAATGTAGTGTAAGAAAACATTGTGTATCTTTCCATCCCTTTTAAAATCCCCAACAGGGGCACCTGGGTGGCTCAGTGGGTTAAAGCCTCTGCCTTCGGCTCCGGTCATGGTCTCAGGGTCCTGGGATCCAGCCCCGCAACGGGCTCTCTGCTCAGCGGGGAGCCGGCTTCCCCCCTCCCTCTGCCTGCCTCTGCCTACTTGTGATCTCTCTCTCTCTGCCAAATAAATAAATAAAATCTTAAATAAATAAATAAATAAATAAATAAATAAATAAAATCCCCAACAAAGAGTTGTTTTGCCATTCTGCCATTCTGCCCTGTGAATCTTCTTTCTCATTGAGTCTTCTACTCTGATCCCCTACTAACTCACCATAAAAGAAGTAAAATAACTACTTCTCCCAGGAAATAGCATCTTTAAAGTTTTTCTGAGTTTGAAATCCTGTATATCCATCTTCTCTTCCTACTCTTTTAATTCACACTTAAATTAGCATAATTTGCTTCAGTTTTGGGAAAGGACTCACCACAACCACATGAAAAAAAACAGGGACTGCATTTTTAATTTTATTTCAGAAATGAAGGCTCATCTGATGTATTAATATATTCATTGTCTCTTCTTTGGACAAATTTCCAGTTTGTTTACTACAGAGAGATAGTAAGTAAGTGTTAAATGTATATATTTTTATAATTTTTCAAATAGCAAAGGGTAATTTTTCCCCTATTAAATCACTGTTTTTGTATCCATTTCCTGCAAGCATGAGCTCAGGAAGTGATAAAGTTGACACAGTTGCTGATGGATTTTTCAGCAGCTCATGCCAAGTTGTTTCCTGGTGCCAAACACAATGGAGCAGGAAATATGGCACGTGACCAGAAAAATCTTATTGTTTTAAATAAATTTTCTCTCTCACTATGGCTCTAAGCAGAATTTCCCAGAGTATTTAAATATTTCTTCACTATGATGGATGAGCCTACAAATGTTCTGATAGTTATCTTCCTGCATAGTTTTCTTATTAGCTTAACACTTAGAAGCCCCAAATTATGAAGCAGTCCAAGAAATTAATGATAACTCTTTTCAGAACAGATTAAATAAGACACATTTTTGGAAGAAGGATTTGATCAAATAGAAAAGCTAAAATGCCTCTGTGTAATTCTCATGACTTCGATTTCATTTAAAGTAATAGTCAATCCACTTATTAATGTTGTATTTCAATTAATGGGTTTTGCTTCTAAGAAATACTTTGCAGAATGCTGAATTACCTGTCTTTTTTATTGGACTATTTGTTGCCAAACATTGAATTTTCTTCCCATCTTTATCCCCAAGTGTTTATTTATTTATAACGTATCTTTTTTTCCTTTCCAAAGATCTCAGACTTATGACTTTCCGGCTGTTCTCTTGTAGTTAGTGTAAATTTGGCTTGGATAATCATTTATATATATATTTTTTTTCTCCAAGTGGAATTAAAGTTTTTTAAGAACATTGTAATCAAGTAAGTCAGCAGCCAAATGTAGACTTTAAAAAGATTATTCATGTTGCATAAGGGTCTTTTCAAGTACAAAGACCACATCATCATTTAATGTGTGAGCTGTTTAAATGAGCATTTTAAAAATCAAGTCTGTGGAATTAAATTACTCTACTCTATTCCCCACTGCCAGACATAAATAGATATAAGCTAAGAGCTAGGAAGCCTTTACTTTCTCCTGAAAGAAACATACTTCCAGGATTATTTCTTCAAGCAAACATGGTTACTGAACAATGACTAATGGTCAACCGCTGGGTGTAGGCAGCTTTAAGAAAACAACCAAACACATAATCAAACAAAAAGGCCTGTTATGGGTAGGTCATAGTTCTGTTGGTAAAGCTGAACTGTGGTTCAGAATCACTAAGTTCAATAGCATCTGAATATTGTTATTTTTAAGATGTGGATGAAAACATATATGTAAGCAGGAAAACAAAACAAAAGCCTTCTTTGAAAATGAAAATTTGGGAAGAAGATGATACACAACAATGGTGAATGAACAGACTTACCATAATTGAGCAGACTTACTATAAAATTTTAACTTCCTGTTCATCTACCTTCATCTCTAAATTTACTATGAAATATCAGGAAGATCAGAAAAGAGACAAAAAATGGGAGGGAGGAAAATAAGAGGGAAGGAGAGGGATTGAGAGAGAGAAAGAGAGGGAGAGAGAGGTGCATTTATAGCCTTTCCTTTTCCTGAAAGTAGTGGACATAACAAACACAAGAGAACAGAGCTGCTCAATTCTTACTAGAGACAAGGTTGCCATTGTCTTAAACAAAGCACAGATATCAGCCATTACTGTAGAATGACCCACCAACAAAGAGATCAGACTGTGGAGGTTGCATCTGTTTGCCCCATATTTTAACTTTATTTTGGTGTGCTGACATTTGGAGTGTCTCTGATTGGTCTGGAATTAGCCTTCTTATCATGTGAAACATCTGCATGGTATTGTTCCAAAGGATTAGCTGCCCACTGGGGATTTTGTGAAGTCAGGACAATAGAGGTCATTAAAGGTGCAAACATTTATTTTCCGGTCTCTAGTTCAGCAGGGGAAAGCCATGCAGCTGATGGATTTTTTTTTCCCCTTTTAATCCAAAGCTCAGCATTCTTGCAAATATAATGAAACGAGAGCGATCTGAGCTGGAGTCGTTAGACTGGAATTGATGACTTTAGGAATTCAGAATTATTTGCTGGCCAAAAAGAGGAGGGAGGAAAACATGAGATTCTATGTGAAGTTATGAGTTGAAAGCAAAAGAGCAGGCCTTTGGAGAGTGCTGCCTGATGATTCTGAGTGGGATGCCCAGAACAGTCTTGTGTGATATTGAAAATTAAAATACAAGCTTTCTCCTGCAGTTTTGTGGCTTGCAATCAACGTTTGCTTGTTTTTCCTTTCATCTGGTATCCCTCATTCCATCAATTGTCCTCTCCCCAGGCCTGCTGACAGTTCAGTTATAACTTACAACATGGTGATATTGGAGAGGTAAAACCTGAGACACAACTGTGTGCAGAAAAATGAGTTCTCTAGTGTTATGGGGTGAAATCCATTTGTCCCACAAAATGTATGTTGAAGTCCTAACCCAAGTACCTCAGACTGTGACCTTATTTCAAAATAGACTCTTTACAGAGGTAGTTAAGATGAGATCATAATGGAAAGGGGGCTGCTAATCCAATGACTGGTGTCCTTATAGAAAGACAACTATATGAAGACAGAGGCACACAGGGAGAATCCATGTGACAATGAAAGTGGAGATTGGAGTCACTCAGCGGCAAGCCAAGAAAGGCCAAAGATTTGCCAGCAAACTGCTAGAAGCTAAGAAGAGGCAAAGGAGGATTCCCACCGATATCAGAAGGAGCATAGCCTTTGATTTTGGACTTCTAGTCTCTAGAAGTATAAGACAATAAATACTTTTCTGTTGTTTTAAGCTCTTTAGTATGTGGTATTTTGTTATGGCAGCCCTAGAAAACCAATATACCTAATATCATACATTTAATAAATGGGGCCCAGCTTCAACCTTAGGTTTCTTTGATTGAAAAAAATGATCTGCCCATGCACCCTTTTATTTTCTAAGTTGCATTAGGGGCAATATGCAGGTAAGGTAGGTAGGCACATGTAGGTGGTGTTGGCACAGAATTTTTCAAGCAGGTGTGTCATCTCTCTGGGTACATTGAAGGGCTGAGGACCCCTCAAATAGTCTTCTCTGAGCAGCCTGCAGGTAATCCTTAGCATATCACCTCAAAACGTTGGCTTGCCTTTGAGTTCTATAAGGTACTTGATTTAAATACCGATTACATTTACTGGACCAATATTTTTAAAATTGTAGGTTTTGCACCATTAGTGGGTGATAAGACCAATTCAATGGGTAACCTCACACACACATAAAGGAAACCAAATAAGAAGAGATGGAATAGCAAGTGTGAAGTACACTTGTACAATCTCTAGGTATCGTTTTAGAAACATTGACATGTCTACGACTGTGTGGAAGGGAGGTGTGTGTGTGTGTGTGTGTGCATTCTAAGTTGTGATATACAATGCATTTATTATAATGGATTCCTTAGAAAAATATTTGTAAGCCTCAGGATTAGGTTCTGTCTCTTAAGTGACAGCATCTAATTATACTAAGAAATCTAGAATAAATCAGATTAAATAGATTTAATGTTTTATTTTATAAGAGGCATTGGTCATGATCCCACAATTCCCAAGATACTTATTTTTACAAATAATGGAAATTTGGGGGATTTGTATGAGAAAAAGTTTAATAATTGCCAAATTGCTTTTTCCTCAATCACAGACTTGCCAAATATCTTAAATATTATGAAATTTTATATTTGCTTTTCAAATGAGCTTCCTTAGTTTTCCAGGCCTCCTGCCCTAGGAACAATAGGGCAAGGAAACACATTATAATAAACATTTTCAAAGCTCCATTACACAGCATCAACAAACAGAACAAAAAACAAAACATCTTTGAAAAATAACACACATAAACAATATAAGAACTTTCAAAGTAAAACATTCAGAAGGACCAACTAAATGTGTTATTGTTTAATAGGACGTTCTTTTGTTCATAATGTGAAAAGATCATTTTGTTTTTGGTCCCTCAAAGGTTATCTGGCCACTTCCTTCTAAGACAAATGAGAGGTTTTGCTGGCCTGAGTTATGAAGTGTTTTACCAATGATATCCAAGAAAAAGGAAGACCTGACCCTGGTGTCCTAATTCCCAGACTTGTTCTTTTGAAACCATTTATTTCTGATACAATAGAGTCAAATCAATTAATTTTTGAAAGATATAAATTACCAAAAATGACAAGAGAAAACACAGAATATCTGAGTAGTTGTGCCAAGTGAAACAATTGAATCAGTAATTAAAATTCTTCCCAAAAAGAACAGGCTAATTTGAGATGGCTTAATTGGATATTTATATCAAATGTTTAAAGAAGAAGTAATATTAATTCTCACAGTATCTCTCAGAAAATAAAGGAGGAAGAGATATTTCTTTCACAACTCATTCTAGGAGACCAGTATTGATCTGGTAATACCAAAGCTAGACCAAAGCTTCACAAGAAACTACAGGCCAATAACCTTCACGAACATAGATGCAAAATCCTTACATTAAATTTAGCAAAAAAAAAACCAAAAACTTACAATATATGAAAAGTATTACATATCATGACAAAATGGGATTTATACCAAGAACTGTCAGATTTGTTTAAAATTCAAAAATCACTTAATGGAATACACTGTATTAACAAAATAAAATAAAAATCACAATCATTTCAACAAATATGTAAAAACCATTTGAAGAGTCTCACACCCATTTCTGATTTAAAAAAAAAATGTGCTCTATTAACTAGGAATTGAAGGAAACTTTCTCATCTTGATAATAGCACATCAGACTTAGTGATGAAAGACTGCTTCTTCCCTAATATCAGGAATGAAACAAAAATGTCTGCCTTTTGACACTTCTAGTCAACATGTACTGAAGGTTCTTTCTAGACAGTGAAATCTTGCAAGAAAAAGAAATAAATTATGAACAGTTTGAAAGAAAAAAATAAAATTGACTTTATTTTTAGATGGTGTCATCCTGAATGTTAAAATTCTAAGGAATTCACAAAATTCTTGCTAGAGCTGATCAATGAATTCTCCAATGTCTTAATATATTAGAGCAATATTAAAAAGTTAATAGTTTCTATATAATAACAGTAAAACATCTTTAAATAATTTTTTATTTCATTTATAAAAGCATCAAAAAATAAAATACTTAAGAATAAAATTAACAAAAAATGCAAGACTGATACAATAAATATTATAAAATATTACTGAGAGGAATTAAAGGTCTAAATTGAGAGACATTCTATGTTTGTGAATTGAAAGACTAAATTATTACAATGACTGTTTTTCCTAAATTTTTCTACAGACTGAATTGAATCTTTATTAAAATCCCAGCAAATTTTTTAATAGACATTTACCAGCTGATCCTAAAATCCACATGGAAATAAGGAGAACTCTGAATAGGCAAAACAATTTTAAAAGGAAGAAGAAAATGAAGGAGTTGTACTACATGATTTCAAAACTTACTATAAAGCTACTGCAACCAAAACAGTGAGGTAACTGCTGTGGAGATAAACATACAAATCAATGGAACAGAATTAATATACAGAAATAAACTCTTATATTGATGGTTAACTAATTTTCAGCAAAGATGTCAAAGGAATTCAATGGGAAATTTTTCAACGAGTGATGCAGAAACAGTAGAAATCTTTTTATAAAAGGATTAATTTAGTCCCCTAATCTCATTCCATACATAAAAATTGACCATAGATCTAAATTTACAAGCTAAAACTCTACAACTTATAGGAAAAAAATATAGGAGAAATCTTTATGGTCTTGGGTTGTGCAGAGTTTTTAAATATGACATCAAAAGCAGGAGCCATGAAAATTAAAATATATATATTAAATTGGGCTTCATCAAATGAAAACTGTGTGTACTTCAAAAGACATCATTACAGAATGAAAGGATAGAAGTGGGGGAGTGATGAATAGACAGAGCACAGAGGATATTTAATACAGTGAAAGTATGGTGTATGATACCATCATGATGGATATATGTCATTATACATTCATCCCAACCCATAGAGTATACAACACCAAGAATGAATACTAAGGTAAATTATGAACTTTGGGTGTTATGGATGTGTTAATATAGGTTCATCAATTGTAGCAAATGTTCCATTCTGGTGGGGAACATTAATGAGGCTATACATGTGTGGGGAGAGGGGCTACATGAGAAATCTTTATACCTTCCTTTTTTTGTTGTGTAAACCTAATACAGTTTTATAAAAATAAAGAAAAAGAAAAAGGAAAGACCAGACACAGGCTGGGAGAAAACATTTGCAAATTATATATCTGATAAAGCACTCCTATCCAGACCACGTAAAGCACTCTTATAACTCATAGTAAGAATGTAAGAATGAACCCAACTAAAAATTGGCCAAAATGTTATATCAGTTTCCTAGGACTGCTGTAAAAAACTACCACAAACTAGTTGACTTTAAAACAACAAATTTATTGTCTCACTATTTTATAGGTTATAAGCCTAAAACCAAGTGGAATCATGTTCTTTCTGAAGCTCTGAGTAGAATTCTTTCTTTTCTTTCTCTAGTTTCTGAGGTTTGTTGGCCATTCTCGGCATTCCTGGGCTTGTAAGCTACATCAGTCTAATCTCTACCTCTGTTGTCACACAGGGTTTTTCCCCTCCTGTGTCTGTGTCTTCATGTGGTGCTCTTCCCTCTGCCTCTCCTTTTCTTGTAAAGGTACTAATCATGCTGCATTAAGGTCCTACACTACTCCAGTATGACTTCCTGCTAACTTGACTGAATCAGGGAAATTCCTATTTCCAAACAAGGTTACATTCACAGGTAACAGGGGTTAGGACTTCAAAATAACTTTTGGGAAAACATAATGAAATTCATAATGGATGTATACAGACATTTCATCAAAAAGATATACAAATTGTCAATAAACACATGAAAAGATGTTCAATATCAATAGTCATTGGGGTAATGCAAATTAAAACTACAGTAAGATATTACTTCATACACTCTTGATTGTCTACAATAAAACTGATAGACTCTAACAAATACTGGCTAGAGTATGAAGAAATTGGAAATTAGATTCATTTCTCTAGGAAATAGAAAAAGGTGGAAATTTGGCACTTTAATGAAAAATTAAACATAATTTTGTTATGCAATTTAATAAATCATCTCCTAGATATTGACAAAAGAAAAATCAAAATATGTCCACACAAAGACATATATGTGAATATTTATAGCAACATTATATGAAATAGCCAAGAGCCTTAAACAATTCAAATGTCTATCAATTGGTGAATGAATAAACAGCATGTGGTTTGTACACAAGCAAGAAGAGTGTGAGAGGAAGAAGCAGGCTTCCCACTGAGCAGGGACCCCCATGCAAGGCTCAATTCCAGGACCCTGGGATCATGCCTTGAGCCAAAGGCAGAAGCTTAATGGACTGTGTACCCAGGCACCCCATATGTAAGAGAATATTATTAAGCAACAATGGAAATTGCTACAACATGGATACATCTTAATAACATTAAGGTAAGTGAAGGGAATTAGATAGTTAGATTCAAAATACTATGTATTGTGTGATTTGATTTGCATGAAATTTCCTGAAGAACTAGATGGTAGGGACAATCTGGTTGTCTGGGGTTGGGTGTGAGCTTAGAGATTGACTGCCAAGTGGATTGAAGGTTGGGGTGATGGGAATGTTATAAAACTAGATTGCGATAATGGTGTCGCACTTCTATACATTTACTCAAATCAATTTTTTGCATTTCTAACATGTGATCAATATGTAAATTATACTTCAACAGAACTATAAATAATTCACTAGCAAGGATGGTGGTTAGGCAGTATAGATGGAGCCAGCTAGGGTAACAGGTTGATAATTATTGAAGGTGGAAAATAATTAATGGGGATCCATTATAGTATTCCTTTTGCTTTAGTGCAAATTTGAGAGTATTCATAATAATTTTTAATTATAAAATCAATGAGATAGGCTTCTATTTCAAGAAGCTAGAAAAAGAGCAAATTAAAAATAAGTAAACATAAAGAAGCAAGTAATAAAGATAAAACCATAAATCAATACGATTGAAACTAGAGATTAAACAGAGAACAATCCACAAATCCCTAAGTGGGTCCATTGAAAAGGTCAATAAAATTGATAAACCCTTACAGCGCTGAAGAAAAAGGGAAAAATATATCTGTAGTAGACATTACTACAAATCTTACAGACATTAATAAGATAATAAGAAGATATTATGAGCACATCATATATACCTTAGGCAAAATGAACAGATTCCTTGAAAAATACATGTTATAAAACTGACACAAAAAGAAACCAGAAATCTGAACAGTAGCATAGCTGTTGAAGAAATTGAATTTGTAATTAGAAACCATCTCATGAGAAAATTTTACTTAATTGGCTTTACTTCTGAATTCTGCCAAACAACTGAGAAAGAAATACTATCATTGTTATACTAACTCCTTCAGTAGAGAATGAGAAGCATGCGCGCACACACACACACTCACATATATTATTTTAGTTATAAAATGAGTCTAAAACTATTATAGAAAATTAGAATATAAAGATAAGTGTAGGGGCGCCTGTGTGGCTCAGTCTATTCGGCATCTGCCTTTGGCTCCAATTCTGGTCCCAGGGTCCTGGGATCCAAACCAGCATTGGGCTCCCTGCTCAGCAGGGAGGCTGTTTCTCGCTCTCCCTCTGCTGGCTGCTCCCCCTGCTTGTGCTGTCCCTGTCAAATAAATAAATCTCTCTCTAAAAAAAAAAAAAAAAAAGGATAAATGTAAGATGAAAATAAAATCACTTACCTTTTTCATTTCCTATGCATTGCCTATGTTAACAGTTGATTTTTACTTTATTTTATTATTATTTTTTAAATGTCACCTTTATCTTTTATTTATATAGCCGACAAAAAAGAATGGCATGCTTTCATATAGCAAAAATAGGCATCATGCTGTTAGTAACTGGCAGTATTATCTGGGATGAAATCACAAATTTGCAAAATAATTTTGTTTATTACTTTTTTAGTGGTTAAAGTAGAGTTGATATGCAATATGTAATCAGGTTCAGGTGTACAACATAATCAATAATTCTATATATTACTCAATGCTCACCAAGATAAGTATAATCACCATCTGTCACCATCTGATGTTATTACAATATTATTGACTGGTGTTCCCTATGCTGCACTTTTTTTTTTTAAGATTTTATTTGTTTATTTGACAGAGAGGAGAGAGATCACACGTAGGCAGAGGCAGGCAGAGAGAGAGAAGGGGAAGCAGGCTCCCTACTGAGCAGAGTCCGATGCAGGGGCTCGATCCCAGGACCCTGAGATCATGACCTGAGCTGAAGGCAGAGGCTTCAACCCACTGAGCCACCCAGGCGCCCCTGTGCTGCACTTTTCAATCCTGTGATTTAATGTATTTTAAAACTGGAAGTCTGTACTCCTTAATCTCCTTAACCTATTTTGCTGATCATTCAGTGTCCCTCTCCTCTGGCAACCACCAGTATGTTCTTTGTATTGATGAGTCTGTTTCTGCATTTTTATTTATTTGTTTTGTTTTTAGATTCCGCATGCAGTGAAATCATGAGGTATTTGTCTTTCCTCCTATGACTATTGTTAGCGTAAAATCCATCCATGTTCTTACAAATGGTAAAATGTCATTTTTTTATGACTGTGTACACACACACACACACACATACACCCCCCCATCTCCTTTATCCATCCATCCATCCATGCATACACTTGGGCTGCTCCCAAATCTTGGCTATTATAAGTAATACCACAATAAACATAGTGGTGTATGTATCTTTTTGAATTAGTGTTTTTATTTTCTTTGGGTAAATACCTAGAAGTGGAATGATCGGATCACACAGTAGATTTTAGCTTTTTGAGGAAACCTCATTCTGTTTTCTACTGCAGCTGTATCAATTTAATCATTATTTTTATTTTTAATTTCTGGAATTTTCCTTCATGCATGATACTCACATGGCAAAAATCATAAGCCTTATATACTATTTTTATATCACTCAATAACATAATCTTTTTTGTGATCATAATAAAAGAAGTACTCTCATAATATCCAATGCTATTAAATGTAATGGTCATAATATGTATCACTCACAAGGCACTTATTAATAGGATGATATATACAATTTTCAAGCACAGAACTAAATCATTGCATGCATGGACACCTGCGTGGTTCAGTTGGTTAAGCAACTTCGGCTCAAGTTGTGATCTCGGGATCCTGGGATGGAGCTCTAAGTTGGACTCCCTACTAACTGGGGAGTCGGCTTTTCCCTCTCCTTTTCTCCCTGCCCTGATTCCTGCTCAATCTCTCTCAAATAAATAAATAAAATCTTTTAAAAAATACATGCAGGTGCCCACTTTATAGATATGGAAAATGAAACAAAGATGTTAGGTAATATGCCCAAGTCTATACAGTCAGAAAATGGCAAAGTCATACTCTTTTTTTTTTTTTTAAATTAATTTTTTATTAACATATAATGTATTATTTGCCCCACGGTACATGTCTGTGAATCATCAGGCTTACACATTTCATAGCACTTAACAGCACATACCCTCCCCAATGTCCACAACCCAGCCACCCTATCCCTACCTCTCCCCCACCACCTCCCAGCCACCCTCAGTTCGTTTCGTGAGTCTAGGAGTCTCTTATGGTTTGTCTCCCTTCCCATCCCTTCCTGTTTCATTTCTCTCCCTCACCCCCCCCCCAAACTCCCTCCTTGCCTCTCAAATTCTTCATATCAGAGAGATCATCCTCTTAACCACTATGGTCTACTGCTTCCATGTCGAGTAGTAATTTACTCATTCTTTCTCTCCCAATGTAGACATTTACTCTTGATTATCTCTTTGTGTAAGATTGTCTAGAGTTTGGATTGAGTGAGTTTCTTAGTAATTAATTTTTCTTCTAAGTTTTAGGCAATGCCCCTGTGGAAAAAAATTAATTTTGAGAAATTTTGTGAGTATATTTATATCTCTCCATGGGGTTATTTTTTTCTATTATCTGTTGTTTTCTGTTGCTTTCGTAGCCAAATGCCCCTGGAATTGTGTAGTACATAGAGAATAAGGACACCCCCTATACTGAATGTTAGTTCAGTTCACTCAAAAGAGAATATTGCACTTAGAAACCACTTTCTGTTTCACTGCTTGCCATCTTATTTTAAATTAAATAACCTAATGTATTCTTTATACTTTATAGTATCTGTTATGAAAATAGCATAATACCTGGCATGCTAAGTGTTTAACACATGTCCATTTAATTTTGTAATATTTTTCTAGACTGCTTTGAGTATTATTTATATTGTTTTTATTTATCCTATTTGGATATAATATATATTTATATGTGTACTATATATTATATGTGTGTATACGTATACACACATATATATTAGAATAGATATTGAAAGTCATATTATTATAGTCAAATATTTTTCTAAGTAAGTTTTTCCTCTTTTTGATAATCTAAAATAATAATTATTAATCATTGAAAGTCTATTGTATGTCAAGAATTTTATCAAATAATTTATATGTTTTGTGTACATTATTTCATTAATCCTTTTGATAATTCTGTGAGGTCAGTATTAAATATGAGAAAACTGAGGTATCCTTAAGGAGCTTGATAGTGAAGGTAAAATTTTAAGTTACAGATCCAACACATTCAGAATTCTGAAAGCATTCTGTCTGACTTTAAGAGTCTATAATGTGAACCAAGGCAATACTGTCTCCGTGGGCTAGATTATCCACTGGCATTATACTCTTAAACTATTTGCTAGATTAACATGCGTATGTACTTAAATAGATATTATAATAGAGCAGTGTTCTTAACCCAGGCTGCAATTTTGAATCATTGGAGAAGCTTTTAAAACACTGAAGCCTGGGCCCCAACTCACCTAAATGAAAGCAGGGTATTAAGACGTTGGGTCCAAACGTCAGCATTTTTTTTAAAGCATTTCAGTGATGGAAATAAGTGAGGGTTGCAAACAACTGTAATAAAACATGAAAAGTGCATGAGCAAGCACTTTCTCGAAGTTTGAAGACCAATGAAACATCTTTTTTTCAATATCCAATAATAAGATATCAAAGTTTCCACTTTAGAAACAAGCCATTTACTGGTATGATATCATTTATTTAATTAAGATTTGTGAGTAAGTATATTTGCAAACTCTGGCTGAGTGTACTTCTATGAAAATACCCTCCTGAAGTTTCTACATTTCTTCATGAATGATAGGTCATAGCACTGCCATTATTAGGGAATGGATTAATGGCAGGGTTGGGTTATAACTCTTATCAGATGATATCAACTTACAAACTTCAGAAAGCTTCTATAGGTAATGAACTAATTATTGAAACATGCAATTAAATTAACTCAAAATGTTCTGAACCTCTTAGATACAAATTTCAGAAATAAACAGCAGTAAAGTAGGTATACACATTAAACTAAACCAACTAGATGTCAATTATTATGGGGAATGTCAGTGTTTAAAAAATAATAATAAAGGGAAAGTAGAGGAAAAATAGGATGCTACAGGATATAGTGAAAGATAGCGAGGCAATGTTTTTAGTGGGGGCGGATGTTTTGATCATAATTGGCCAATGTGCTCCATAGGTAAGATAATTGGTAAGGAAGGGCATCACATATTGGACCAGTTATTCCTATGCAACCCATATCTGTTGTAAGTTATTCATTCCTAGGGATAAAAGGAACTAAATGGATTAGAGTTGCAAACAGAAAGACTAAGAGAATGGAGAAAACAGATCATGGGACAACATATGTACATAGGAATAATTAGGAAAGTACAAGTGTCTTTAGAGGTTGAAATTATAAAAGCGTGGAGTTTGATAAGGAGTAATAGCATAAAATTGAGCAAGAGAAAGAGTCGGCTGGGCAAGTTCCTGACATGAGAATCATCACAGCACAATCACCTGTGTGGACAGGTTAAAACTCTATCACTTATTACAGTTGGTGAGAACCGGAAAGACACTCTAAGTATGAAAGGAGAGACCTGCATAAACCAGGACAGGGGACCTGGTGGGAGTTAATTCTTATCACATAACCTAGAATGAGTTTATTTTTGTCAAAATTGAGAAAATACACTCTACTTAACTATAGTTATTCTTAGTAAAACTGCTGCTATCTTCATGCATTTACCTTTTGATTAGTAGATTTCACACATGCTCTGCAGAAACATCTCTGCAAGGGCTGATTCAGAATTTCTGTATTGTAAGGCTTTTCATTTTTGGACAATTAGATGTAGTGGAGTAGGACTAAGGTAATTTTTCAGAAATTGTTTTTGGATGGCAAGCTCATAGTCTTTGGAAGGATTGTAGGTTAATTTAAGGTGGGTTGACACTATAGGTCATTTAATAATGCATTTTTTACATCTTATACATTATATATGTTATATATAGATGCACATATATGTGTGTATATGTATGTATGTAGTTCTTTTTTTAATATTTTATTTATTTGACAGAGAGAGAGAGAGAGAGAGATCGCAAGTAGAGAGAGAGAGAGTGAAGCAGGCTCCCTGCCAAGCAGAGAGCCCCATGTGGGGCTCGATCCCAGGACCCTGAGACCATGACCTGAGCCGAAGGCAGAGGCTTTAACCCACTGAGCCACTCAGGTGCCCCTATATATGTATGTATATACATATGCGCATACACATTTTTATCAAATGAAATGAAAATTGAGGGTGAATGTTGATGGGGAATTATGTAATATTGAGTCAAAAAATAAGGAATAGGCAATAAGATGGATTCTGGAAGCCATACATGCAAAAAATTAGACTTGTCATTTTAATTTTTTAAATTTTTTTCAGAGGTAGGGGAGGCACAGAGGGAGAAGGAGAGAGAGAATCTAAAGCAGGGTCCACTCCCAGCACAGAGCCCAACACAGGACTCAAGCTCAAGACCCTGAGACCATGAAGTGAGTGAAACCAAGAGTCTGATGTTTAACTGTGCCACCCAGGCACCTTTATTTAATCCATTTCAAAACGTCAGATTTAGAGAATGGATTAGGGCCACAAATGGAAAATGGGGCTAGAATTCAAATCTAAAAGGAAAAGATGAATCTAAATTAGAAGGCTCTTAGAAAATAATCAAGAATAATCCAGGCTGGCTGGCTTTGGAGATTATCCGAAACCCTCTCTTGTCTCTTCATTGAATGAAATTTGAAAACTAAATTAGATAATAAACCCTGTATTTAGGGTAATGGTTACCTGTTGGGGTAGGAAAGGTAGTGGGACAAAAAGGAAGCACCAGTTTAGATGCAATGACATTGGTGATAGTGAGTTCATAGTTCATTTTATTATTATGATTCATCACTTACATATATGTAACACACATTCCAAATGTATTAAATATTTGATAATTAAACTTTTAAGTGTTAGAAATATAAGTTCAAAATTTAGAAGATATTGTAGCTCTTTTATTCGTACAACGTCAACAAAAATAATAGGTAACTGTGTGCTGAACATTTTTCCTAAATGTGGAACTGTTGTTGTGTGCACTTTATGTTCATTTGCTCATGTGTTTTTCTTGTAGGAGTTGGGAATGAGAAAAAAGCAAAGAGAAGCGTTATCTTTAGTTACAGGTTGAATTTTCAAATCTATGGGCAAGAAATTGAAAGATATTGAAGAGGTTTATTCAAAAACTAAAAATTTGAAATAATCTGTTACAGCCCTTTGTGCATAGTTGTCTGGAAAATCATATTCCTGTTATTCATTTTTATTTATTCAGCATCTGTCACAATCCCATTGCACATAATCATTCAAATAAAACTTTCTTCTTCTGGTATTAGATTCTACGTTTCTCAGGTTTAAACAAATACCTATCCCTGTTTAAAAGGAGTACAAGGAGAAATCAGCATTTGGAAAGCCTATCTCATGCCTGACTGTGTGTCAGCAAATTTAATTTATAACACTGACTTAGTTTTCTGCAATTTTCAATTGCAGAATTTATTTTTCTGCGATTTTCATGCTTTTAAATCCTATGTGGAAAACACACATACTTAACCACCCCCAACACAATCACATACACCCTTCCAGGTAAAACAGGTGAAAAACAAGAGATTAGCACACCTTTTCTAGTTGATCATCTATATAAGTACCATCAGAAGGCTTTCTATATAACTGGGAAGCAGGAATTTGCAAAATGCTAGACAGTACTAAACCGAATAAATGTAGAACAAATACAGCAATAATAACTCTAGTTTAGTAGCAACATGTTGTTCTCCATAACAATACCTACTGTTTGAAAGTAACAACTGACAATCAATTTCCTCCCCATCCTAACAGGAACATCTCTGTTAAAGTTCAAGAATAAGGTGTCTGGGTTGCCAGTCATATTATTGAAGTAGCTTCATCCTTCATGCGATTCAACCACATGGACGAGACCAATTCATTTCCATTGTAGCACATTCCTGCAGGGTACATAACACTATGAGCGGCTGTCATGGTGGGCATTTCTTAGTGGAGAAACTCCCACTTGTTGAAAGAACAACTTGCAGCTAAAACATTCACGAATCTCTTCTTGTTAACCTGCTTCTTGGCTGAGGGAATGAGAACTTGTAAAATGGAATAAGATATAAAAAGGATACTCTTCACTGCCACGGGTGACTGGTAGTTCTTGAAACATATCTTAACTTTTTCTTTCTCACATATCCACAGATGTGGTTCTAAAAGCAACTGTGGATGATTTTTTTTTTTT
>JAQQSY010000157.1:0-34636 GCA_028646535.1 Procyon lotor | reverse complement strand
ATTCTAAGGGAGAGTGTGCGCATCGGTGTTTAAAAGCTCCCCAGGTCCAGTCACAGCTGCGAGCCTCTGGGCTGGACCCATAGCAGAGCACGACTAGCACTTCAGCAGCATGGTGAAGCACTGTCTCTTTCTTCAGGAGGCACATTGATCTTCATGATTTATGTCTCTGTTTCTCTACCAAGCAATAGGGAGCACATTGGGTCGTCAGCAGAATTCTAACTGCTTTTGGCTCTGAAAATCAACTGTGCTGCAAACCGCTCGTGGTTTATCTCAGTAACACAGTGTGGATCCTGAGTCATAATCTCTTACGTATCTCTCCAAGTGTACAATTTATGGTCAGTTACCAGCATGCAGTGGTTTCTGGAGGTGTTAAAAAGCAGTAAAATACCACCAAAAATTCCCTAAGGAAGAGGAAAAGGGCTAGAAGCAAATGGCATTGGAAATCCATAAGCGAAATAATTAACAAATGACTCATTAAATTCCAGCTATTCTCATCCTGACTTTCAATAGTGCAGTTTCTAAATATACCAATTAGTGATGTGCTTTTTGTAATCTTACATTTAGTAATCCCTAAGTGTTCATATCTTGTATGTTTTTCCCCCATACAGTCAATCCCTTTGTGTATGAAGCAGGAAAAGCTGTCTTCAAATACAGATTGTCCAAGAGACTGAGAACCAGTTATTCTGCCTAGTCATCTGGTCTCTGTAAATTTTGGCTTTTTCTTTTTTTTATTCAGTCGGGCAAGTATAATAATGTAGAACAGCTTTGAATCTCACCAAAGAGACAGAGCAACTGAGATAAGAAAGGAATAAAAAACCTAAAACCTAAAGTTCCAACCACCAGACCTTATGTGCAACATGATATAACAAAATCAGAAGTACCCAGAACCACTATCAGGTCTTCTTGCCTAAGACAGAATCTGAATCTAATCAAGCCTCTAGAACTAATACGAAATACAGGGGATCAAGGACAGCGTTTGAAAACCAAACCACCTCAAGAAAGCAATCAGTCAAATCCAGAATATCAAATGTTCGATTAAAAAAAAAAAATGACCTGGTTTCTCTACCAAATCAATGGCATGAACAAACAAGGGCCTGATTAAAGAATAAAAGAGATTTAAAAAGCATCATCATGGGGCGCCTGGGTGGCTCAATCAGTTGGGCGTCTGACTCTTGATTTTGGCTAGAGTCATGATTTCAGGGCTGTGAGAGGGAGCCCTGCATCATAAGACTCTACAGTCAGGCGGGGAGTCTGCTTGGGATTCTCTCTCTTCCTCTCCCTCTGCCCCTCCCTTGAGTGCTCTCTTTCTCTCTCTCTCAAATAAATAAAGGAATCTTAAAAAAAAGAAAAAAAGGAATCATAATCATGAAATGCAATGTGCAGACTTTGTGTCCTATTTTGATCAAACCACCTGTGAAAAGAATCCTTGAGACAATCAGGAAAATCAAATTATAGACTAAGTATTAGATACTTTAAATAAATTATTCTTAATTTTCTTGGCTGTGATAATGACATGACAATTATAAATAAAACAAAAATTTCATCATAAGTGCATACTGAAGAATTTTATAATCCTGCCCCCCAAAATTGAAGGAGTAATAGGTGGAAAAATGACTGATAATTTTTGAAACTAGGGGATGATGCATAGAGGGTTTTTATCCTATGCTTCCTTTATTGTCTGTATTTGGGAAGTTCCCTAATTTGATATTGAGTTAACCTTTTATTAAAATATTTCACTTGGTTTCGCTAATGGGACAGTGATAAATATGTGTGAGTCTGGGCCTGGTTACATCTTGAGTATCTTTAGAAATAAGCTTCTAGGCTCAAAAGTCTTTTGTTACAATATTTTGGGCCACTATTTTCTAGTCACGTTCAAGGCACGGGACTGGAGCAAAGAGTGATCAGCGGGGGTCTCTGTGGGAGGAGCCCACACCCACTCCACCCTCAGTTGGCTGTCTGCATCCCAGGTGCCCACTCTCCAAATATCTCTGTGCCCCGGTGATTATCTCCAACCACCAGCTTTAGCGGCCTCCACCTTGGCATGTCCACCGTGAAGTCTACCAATGAGTCCAAAGGAACTCATTGGTTGAATGCTTTTATCCTTTTTGTAAGCCTTACTGAAGGCATGATCTTTTGGCCTCTTCCCATCCCCTACCTTACCTCATCACACTATCTCCCACCCCCAGAGCAGGCACACACTCACACACTCAAACATGCACACACACCCCAAAAAAACATTGCAGTGGTAAGATCTGGCAAGCCAAGGCCAGTGAGAGTAGATAGAGAGCAGCCTTTCAGCCTGCTGCTACTCTATATCTTAGTCTGACATGTCTCCAATACTTATATCTGGACCGGTTAAGGCACATGATTCAGTGTTAGGAGAAGGTAACTAAGATGTCTATTTAATTTATCATGAATTGGAAAATAGAACTAGCACATCAGTCTCATGGACATTACTTCTGTGGATGAAGTTGTTTTGTTTTTTTTTTTAAATAAGTCAAATACAAATATTAAGCAAATAAAAGTACAGCTATTTTGAGAATATGACAAAATTAATGAAAGTGTTTGTATATGACTAAGAGTTTTGAAATTCTGTCTTCATCTCTAGAAGGAGAAAGAGACCTTATAGCTCACACACTGCAAGCCCAGCTGAGCAGGAGCTTACCTAGAAATGCAAGATAGTGCAGTAGATAAATAAATCCTTTGATAATAACAAGTTCTATTTCTAGTGCCACCATGATGGAGGGACCTTGGGGGGTTGGTTGGTTAACCTCTTCAACCCTCAGTTTCTTGGGGCACCTGGGTGGCTCCGAGGGTTAAAGCCTCTGCCTTCAGCTCAGGTCATGATCTTGGGGTCTTAGGATTGAGCTCCACATCAGGCTCTCTGCTCAGCAGGGAGCCTGCTTCCCCCTCTCTCTCTGCCTGCCTCTCTGCCTACTTGTGATCTCTCTCCTCTCTGTCAAATAAATAAACAAAATCTTAAAAAAAAAAAACAAACAAACCTCAGTTTCTTTATCTGAATATTGAGAGTAAGAATGAAGTATTATGATGATTAAATAAAACATTCATCCAAAAGACTTAACATAGTCTCTGATACAAAGTTAATGTCAGTGCATGTTGGAATCATCACTAGTGATACCAAGTTTGTATTATTCTGGATATCCTTTTATCTCATTTCCTTTCAGAAAGTTTGGAAATTGATTTGAAATTTTTCCATTAAGAAATATAACTAACAATATTCAATATCATTGCCACTGACTGTGAGGTTTTTTTCAGTATGAATTTTTTAACAAGTCAAGTGGTTCTTATCCTACTGATAATAAGTTTTATCACCTATTATCTCTTCTGTAACACTCATTTTTCATATAATTGAAAAATCAATTATTTTCTTAAAAAATACATTTTTAAAAAAGTTATAATTGGCCCTTACAAAAGGTATCACTTTAATAACCTTTAAAGAATATTTACAAGTTATAAAATCTGAGTATTCTAATTTTTTTAAAAAAGATAATGGGTAAACATGTATTTGAGTTGAAAGGAATTTTGTTTTTTGTTCCTCTTGGAAGTCATAAGTTAAAATCATTCATTTTAGAATAAAAGTCACCAAGAGAAAACAATTATTCTCAAAATTACCATGTTAAATCATTTAAATTTTTTATTATGCATAATTATCTCATGTAATACTTACCTTCTAAGGATTTTCTGCTAGTATGAGATACATAACTTATATAGATAGGCAAAGTAATAAAAAAGTATACCAACAGAAAGGAAAGTGTTGAATAACAATGTGGTGGCATTAAAACGTACCATCCAGGGGCCTCTGGGTGGCTCAGTGGGTTTAAGTGTTTGCATTCAACTCAGGTCCTGATCCCAAGGTCCTGGGATGGAGCCCTGCATCAGGCTCTTTGCTCAGCAGGGAGTCTGTTTCTCCCTCTCCTTCTGCCCCTTCCCCCTCAGATAATTTAACAGATAAAATATGTTAAAAATAAATAAATAAAAATTAATGCACCACCCAGCTGTTCTAAGGAATTCCATCTCACTGCCAGCCTGCTTCTCTGAAGATCCAGGCCTGTGTTCACTGAGGCCACATTCCCCTTGACCTGCACTTAGCCAATGACAGAGAATGGCTAGGGTACTAGTGTTGCCCATTCCTGCAGATGTGGGACTCCTCTAACATCAACCTTGGCTCCAGGATGCCTCATCAGACTGACCAAAACCTTCTGACAACTATGCTACAGTCTGAAATTCTTCGTCCCCAGTAGTCCCTCCTCCTTCCTTCTGTTCCTTGCACTCCAGTGAGACCTGCGTCATGATTTGAGGGCTTTTGCTACTTCCTACATCCTCCTCTGTTTCTTTCTGACACTTCCACCAATAAATGTCCGCCACACCTCATCCCATCTTGGTGTCTGCTTCTTGGTGGATGAAGACACAAAAACTCAGGTAACATGAATTTGACAACTGGGAAACACTTATTGGAAACTGTAGGGAAGGTGCAACCTAGGGGATCCACAAGCAGTTAGTATGTGTTTATTTTGCTCAGTGCGGAAAGATTTCTTTAAAAGACCATCATGTGTGCACATTTTTTTTTAAAGATTTTATTTATTTATTTATTTGACAGAGAGAGAGAGAGAGAGAGATCACAAGTAGGCAGAGAGGCAGACAGAGAGAGAGATGGGGAAGCAGAATCCCTGCTGAGCGGAGAGCCTGATGCAGGGCTGAATCCCAGGACCCTGAGATCATGACCTGAGCCCAAGGCAGAGGCTTTAACCCACTGAGCCACCCAGGTGCCCCATGTGTGCATGTTATCAGTGGAACAGTGAGGAGCCTTCTGCAACTTTAGGGAAAGTATGACGTGCTTGCCCTAAGGCAGAGATGAGCATCAAGGACTGCCTGGAAAAGAGGACTAAATGTATCAGCTCGATGGAAGAAAGAGAGCAAGACAAGGAAAAAGTAAACAGATTGAAGACTCCTGTTTTGGTAAGTCAGCGATAATAGCAGTGCCCACTAGAGGAAGAGAAAGAAAAGAGCTCTATCTAACTCACTTGAGAAAGGGATAGGGGAAAGGGAAGGGATGATTCACTGAACCATTCCGCTAGAATCCCCCCTAAGCAGGAAAGTGTCTTTGGGAGAAGAAATTAATGAGGTCGATCCACAAAAGCAAGGCCATTAAGGCTTAGATGACAAACATGTACCGAAGCATTCCAGAAGGGAGAAGCTGGATTGCATGGACAGGGATTGGGATGTACTAACATCCTAAGAGTAACAAGGAGAGAGATGAGTGAAGAGCAGAAGAGAATTTGCTCTCTCCAGAAATCCGCTAATGCCTGACTAAGCTACACATGCTTTTAGGAAGTTGTTTTTGTTTGTTGTTTGTTTGCTCTAAGCGAAGTCAAAGTTGAGATCCCCAGCTGGGTCCACATGGTAGAAGAGTCCCTAAAGAAGCAGAAGGCTGGGAAGTAGACGTGAGCAGACCACAGTAAGTCTTTCAGGAATTCTCAGAACTCTTGAGAAGGCTTAGGATTCCCATGGCCATGGACTTAGGGTCAATGGTATTGAGCTCATTTGATCTAGCTCATAAGAGACAAGAAGGCCGTGTTTGATATCTGGGTTGCATTTACTGTCATGCAATAGAACTATAGAATTCTTGAATTCATCGCATACAACACCTTGACTTTTAATAATTAAGGAACCATGGCATAGAAAGAGTCTTAGTTCCTTTAGAAGCAGATCCTGACAGGATTTGAGTGCAAAAAGTTAATTTGGGAGGTGGGAAAATGTGACTAGAAGGGAAGAAAATCACTGAAGTGTGTATCTTCAAGCAAGTTTCCACTGTGTGCAAGTGAAATTGATACTGCTGAGGAGCTCTGGTGTCAGCAAAGAAAGAAAGCCTAGATGAACTAATCTTGGTTAATATACTCAACATACATAACTAAAAATTAAGCTACCTTAATTGCACTAGTTAAGTATAATTAAGATATACACCAATCTTACCAATATTGAAGAAGCTTTTTCTTGCTATTACAGTGTATTTATTTAGTACTATTTTAGTATTATGCTTTTGAAACTACTTGAGTTTAGGATGCCTGGATGGCTCAGTCAGTTAAGCGTCTGCCTTCAGCTTAGGTCATGATCCCAGGGCCCTGGGATTGAACCCTGAGTCAGGTTCCCTGCTCAGCAGGGAGTCTGCTCGTCCCTCTCCCTCTGTCCCTCCCCCCTGCTCATGCTCTTGCGCGCTCTCTCTCTCTCTCTCTCGCTCTCACTCTCACTCTTGCTTTCACTCTCACTCTCTCTCTCAAATAAATAAAAATAAAATTTTTATAAAAAATAAAAATACTTCTGGATTTTTAAAAAATATTATTAGTTATTCTTGATCCCAAGAATTTATAGTAATAGTATAGTATAGTAGCAGAGGGAAAGGGAGAGAGAGAATCTTAAGCAGACTCCACACCCAGCACAGAGCCCAACTCAGGGCTCGATCATGACCTGAGCCAAAATCAAGAATCAGATGCTTAACTGACAGAGCCACTCAGGCACCCCTGATTTTTGTCAGTTTTGATAACAAGCTAGCCCGCATACAGGGATGTAAGCATGAATGAGCATAATTTAATCAAATTAAATTTGATGACAGTTCAGTAAACAAGCATTTAAACAGGATGGGAAAAAATAAAGAAGAAGTACCTTTTTTCTGGTTCACAGAACCTTAGTTAAGGATATATTTCTGTAATGACTTACCATTAAGAGAGACAATGTCGGGGTGGGGGGAGATGAACCTAAGATAAAAATTAGTGTCCCATACACTTTGAAAAATAACCTTGGAGCCAGATCTACTTCCTTTTCTCAAAACCATCCTTTTCATTATCAGCCCGCAGAATCTGGGTGAACCAAGTTTTAGAATTAAATAGTAATTTTTCTTTTTAATATTAAGTCATAAACAAATTATTAACATTGGAGGTGTACATCCCTAAAAATCGAGGATGAGGGATAGTGTGTGCACAGATCAGAATAATTGTTTAGAATTTCATAGTTATTACATAGTACGATATTTCTCACAGCAGTTGTCCCTCTACACCAGCTCTTGGCTCAGTCAGATATTCAGTGCCAAGCACTGTTGGAAGTCACCTGTGGACAAAACAGTCAAAACTACCGCCCTCAGGGAGCGTACATGTTTCTGGGGAGAGACAGACAATAAGCACAATAAATAAGTGAAATACATGGGATGATAGGTAGTGCTAGTTACAAGGGAGGAAAAGAAAGTAGGGAAGGGAGATCAAGAGGGTTGGTGAGGAACCAGAGTGGTCAGACCAGTGACTAGCCACGAAAAGCACCCCAGGTAGGGGTAAAAAGGCAAAGCCTGAGGCTTAGAGCCTGGAATGGTCAAAGAATAGCCAGGGGAGGGGCGCCTGGGTGGCTCAGTGGGTTAAAGCCTCTGCCTTAGGCTCTGGGATGGAGCCCTAAGTCGGGCTCTCTGCTCAGCAGGGAGCCTGCTTCCCCTCTCTCTGCCTGCCTCTCTGCCTACTTGTGATCTCTCTCTCTGTCAAACACATAAATAAATAAAATCTTAAAAAAAAAAAAATAGCCAGGGGACCCTTGTGCCTGGAGAAAGGGGAAGAAGAGTAGATCAGGTTTTAAATGTCTCTTAAATTATGTTTCAGTGGACCATCAGTCCTTTATGTGGTTTGGCAAATACTATAGTCTTTGTTCCTCTTGGGGAATTACAATGTCATCTGCTTGTTAAATGCATCAGGTCCTACCAAAAACCATCTGTTTAACATTTATAACCCATGCAACAGCCTGAATATTTGTATCCCCCCAAAATTCATCTGTTGAAATCCTAACATGCAATGTGATGGTATTGCTGGTGGAGCCTTTGGGAAGAGATGAGGTCATGAGGATGGAGCCCCCATGAATGGAATTAGTGCCACAACCCCAGAGGACCATCTCACTCTCTCTGTCCTGTGAGGACACAGCCAGAAGACAGCCAGCCAGTTGTGAACCAGGAAGCAGGCCATCACCAGCACTGAACCTGCTGGCTCCTTGATCTCGGATTTCCAGCCTCCAGAACAGAGGAATAAATGCTTGCTGTGTAAGATACCATCTGTTATAATAATCTGAACAGACCAAAACAACCCAGCATTTTTCAAACATTCCTGACTACAGATCTCTTCTGCATCAAGCACCTGTTTTTGGAATACACATTTTGAGACAGGTTGTTCTAGCTTGTGAACTCTTACAATGAAGATAAAGTGTGCTTCTTCTTTGCATCTGGTTAAATAGATTCTCAGTAACTATTTGTTGAAGGGGTGAACACTCATTAGGCCGCAATTATCCAATGCACAGGCTTAGTGTGCCTTAAAGAAAGATGCCAAACCAATCATTTGCTTTGGGTTCTGTTTCTGTGTGCAATGGCGGGTAAGCCTTCAGCCTACTTTGGTGAATCTACCAGGCAGTTTTCCTCCTTGTTCTTTCCTGGGTGAGTAAGTTAGGAGGTCCAGCAATCTAGATACACTTAAGTGCTTAGCAGATATTTCTCTGGCTTAGCCAATTCTGTTTTTACTACAGACTTGACTTGAAGTACCAGATACACTCCTGGTTATTAAGAAGTAAGCCTAAAAAGAACCAGAACCATTTCCTTTCTTCAAAAAAAAAAAAAAAATCTATCATCGTTTCCCTGATGGGCTTAATCCTTGTATATACCACTCTATGAGCAAGGGAGGCCCAGAGGGGAAAAGGAGAAAGTGGTGGAATTTGGGGAAACTTCACACTAACAACAGCGCTCCTTATTCTTTTCCTTCAAGAATGGATAATAGAAAATTAACTTCTGTGTACCCGATATCCACAGTTTACATAATACATAATAAACTGGAAGTGATTTCAAGAGATCTATGGAGTATATGTACTGTTTTCATTTCTAAGGACATTACAATAATACTTATTTCTGAGTGGTTAAGAAATTTACAAAATAACAGATACCAATGTAAGTCCTGAAGAATGACCTGTTGTCAAGACAGCAATTAAGTGCATGAAGAAGCATTTAGTGCTAGCCCACGGCTCCTTCACTGACATCTGGTTATATTTACTGAGACTGTGTTGTTGCCAACCAACTAGGGAATTCACACTCCCCTGGGAAACTTACTCTTCAGCTGGTTTCGTGTGTACACAGTTTGTAAGAAAAGCATCAATTAGTATTGACTTCGCAGCAAATATCACAGCTATTAGCAATGTGTCACTTGTGGGACTTTTTGTTTCAACCCCAAAACTAAGAATATGGAATTATGTGTGTGCTTGTATTATGTGTGTATGTTTTATATATAAAACTAGAAAAGCATCAAGGCTTTTTGTATTGACTATTCCCCAACCAGTCTTTTAAAATTTCTGACAGAAGAGCCTTGTCTTCTACTAGAATTGTTTCTAAATAAAAATGGGAATTTAAGTTTTTCTCCATTAGTATACTCTTCATAGAAATTTTCCTAGGTTCATGAAGTGGGGCAGGGTATGTATGAAGATGTTGATCAATGATTTGTGGTACTGGGGTGTTGAAGGAAACCTGGTTGCTCATCATTTGGAGAAAGAATGTTAAATGTAGTAGATACACACCATGAATTACCATGCAGTTGGTTAGAAATACATGAAAATGTACTGTTAAGTGAAAAATGTAAGAAACAGTATAAGACAATATTCCTTATGTAAATTAAAAACACATACATCCAAACAACACTACATACTTCTCAAAGTCCTATATCTAATCAAAGACATTTTAGAAACATTAAAAGTGATTGTCAGACAGCCAGGGCTTGGGTCAGGTGGGGGTCCTTGGGCATCTTTCTCTATTTCTTTGTAGTCTCTCTACATTCTCTCCAGTGTGGTGACCTCAAAATGGCTGGATTTCTTACATGGTGTGCTTTCAGAGCTATGTAGTACTAGTTCTTGAATTTTGGCATACAACAGAATCTCAGGAGGGTTTTTTAAAACACAGATGTCTGGGATGCACCCCAGAGTTTCTGATTCTGTTGGTTGGGTTAGGGTCCAAGAAGCTGAATTTCTAACAAGTGCCCAAGGAATGCTGACATTGCTGGTACTAGAACCTCACTTTGAGAACCAAGATATTGAGGAAAGCATCTGGAAGTGCAGGGAGAGAGAACTGTTCAAAGGTTTCAAGCATATGCAATATTCTCAGCCTTTTCCTAGCCATACCCCTCCAAGAGGCCTTAAGGTCACCAAGGCATTAAGAAATACATTGAGGAGGGGGCATCACCATCCTTCCACAGCTCTTGGATAGCCATCCTGAGTAAACCACTCATGGTGGCACAAGACGCTGCAGTGGGGTTGGGTTCCCTGATGTCAGTGACCAAAAATGGAATTCCAGAGTGGTAAACACTGGTGATGCCATCACAAGTATTTGAGCCAACACATTAAATGCAGAATTCCATGTGAGCACATCATGGCAAAGAATTCAGCCCAATCAAGTCTTCTAATTCATCCTCCTTGAGGGAATACCATTAGAACTCATTCCCATACATTTTCCTCAAACTCCTGACAACAGAATGTGGTGAGGTACTGTACCTGTTGGGACAGAAACTATGTCCTGATTTTTTTTTTTTTAACCTGGACCATGTTGTACTATAACCCTTATATGTAAACATGGGCACAATAAAAAAAAAAGTGGGGAGATGGGTCCTCAGAAGAATCAGTGCCAGTTTGTGCAACAGCTCCCTAAGGGATACTCACTGAAAGACTTTAATGCAAAGTGAAGCTGATTTCCTGAAGAGCTGAAGAGGACTCCTCTATCAAGAGAGATTCTCAAAGATTGGAGGGTTGAAATCTCTCAGCTTCACAAGTGTCTGCTCAAATATCTTCATCCACACCCTTCCCACCAGCACCCTTACTTTAGTATGAGAGATCAAGTAGAATGGAGCATTTCACTGATGTTGCAACTCTATAGGACTTCCCATTAGGCCTCCAGGCTCAGGCTTTGGCCATATTTACCTGCAATCTATTGGAGAGGAAGGACTCTTCCAAAGTTGCCATGGTGGCTTTTTAATTCTCCATGCATGTTCTCAGCTGGACATTCATAGCTTTCACTCCTTTTCCTTATGTCCATCATCAAGAAGAGAAGTCATCTGATGCTACTGTCTTTACTATGGTTATTGATCATATATGATAACATTGTCTTCATAGTGATTAATTAGACATAAGCTAAGTTACAGCAATGTGGAGCTGAGACCAAAGATCTAGCAGTAGCCTAGCAGTGGCTAAAGATAGCAGCACTGCTATCTAAGAATTGAAACTTCATCTATTCAGGATGGAGGGGAAGCTGGGGAGCCTGGAACTTTGGGATGAGCCCAGTCTATACCATGAGCTGAAATGGTCCTATGTTAGTGACACCATCCAAACATTATTAAAAGCAGAAGTAAATCCTTTCCACAGGAAGGTTTCCACTATCCCCAAATTAGGCCCACAGAAGTCCCACCTATTAGGATCAATCAGTGGGACTGTAATCAAAGATCATCATATGAGAAAGCAAGCTAGAGTGCAAAACCAACAAACATCAGATTTTTTGAGCCCAAGGACTACAGATACTAGAATTTTGTTAAGTCTACAATATGAAGCAGTTACGCAAGGAAGATCTAAAAAATGAAGAATGACTCACAAATATGATTGACCAAACACTGACTGTTGGAATACATAGAATAAGCCAAAATATTTTTTAAATAACTTACAGAAACTGAAAATATATTTGTTGAAAAGATATCTCAATTAATTATTAAAGAGCAGATTTTATACAACTGAAAAGAATCTGAGCACTAGACAGTGGCTGAAACAGATGCCAAGAAATGGTTCAGAATTTATAATAGAAAAACAAGAGACAAAACATGAACAGGACTATGATGGCTAATTTTATGGGTCGACTTGGCTGGGCTACAGTACCCAGATATTTGGTCGGACATTATTTTAGATGTTTCTGTGAAAGTAGTTTCTGGATGAGATTAACCTTTATATCAGTAGACTTTTAGGCAAGTAGATTATCTTCCATAATGTGGGTGGGTTTCATCCAAATAGTCGAAGGCCTTGATAGAAAAAAGACTGACCTCCCTGGTGAAGAGGGGATTCAGTCGGCAGACTGCCTTCAGACTCCAGCTGCATCTCTTCCCTGGGTCGCCAGCCTATTAACCCACCCTACAGGTCTTGGACTTGCCAAGCTTCTCTCTCTCTCTGTCTCTTTCTCTCTCTCATCCCTCCTGAGATGTGTGTGTGTGTGTAAGCACATGCACCTCCTATGGGTTCTGTTTCTTTAGAAACCCTTGACTAATACAAGGACATTAAAGAATTGGGAGAGTGAAATGAGAGAGTTTAATATATATAAAATGAGAGTCTTAGAAGAAGAGAATAGACATAATAGAGAAGAAGAAATAGTTATTAGCAAGCTAACAACTAAAAGATTTCAAGAATTGATTAAAAACACGAATCTACAAATTCAAGAACTGCACACAAGCAGAATAAACAAAAAGAAACGCATACCAAGGCACACGATAGTAGAATTACAGAACACCAAAAACAAAGAGATCTTAAAATAAATAAATAAAATAAAAAAGAACACAAAGGAATGGCAATTAGAATGACACACACTTCTCAATAGCAACAGTGTCCTCAATGAGGACAGTGGAATAATATCATCAACGTGGTGAAGGAAAATAACCAACCTTGAAATTGGTACCTAGCAAAACTATTTAAGAATGTAAGTTGGGGCTCCTGGGTGGTTCAGTCCGTTGAGTGTCCCACTCTCCATTTCAGCTCAGATCATGATCTAGGGTTCATGGATCTAGGGTCCAATTCTCAGGGTTGTGGGAGATCCAGCCCAGCCCTGGGCTCCACGATCAGTGTGAGTCCGCTTGTCCCTCTTCTTCCCCTTCCTTCCTTTACCCCTGCTCTCTCACTCTCTCTCAAGTAAATAAATAACTAAGAATGGAAGTAAAATAAAGACATTTGTGAATAAACAAAATCTGAGAATTTCCCACTAAGAAATCATCACTAAAGGATCTACTAGAGGATATAATTTAGGAAGAAGGAAAATGGTCCTAGCAGGGGGGATCTAAGATTCTGGAAAAAATGGTAGATTTAAAACATGGTAAATTAAAAACATAAATACAAATCCAAACAAAAATTTTCTCTATAAAATAACAATGATGCTAGTTTCTAACTTTAAATGCTTTCAGAGAAAGAACAGAGCTAAAATGCTGGACTATAATAGTACACCAGACAGAGGGGTAATTTGAGTTGGCGTGCTAAGGTCTTTGTGTGTCCAGTTTAGGAGGCACATTGTTTTTATCTTGAGAAATATAAATGGTAATTTTTCAGAGACAAACACTAAATGAATGAAAATAGTGTATAAATTCAGAATATGTGGAGGGGAAATGGAATGAGGAAAAAGCAAAAATAAGTGAACGCTAACAACTAAAATCAATCTCTGTAAAACAAATGAACATAACACTAGAAGCACAGAAAAAGTAGAATAAAAATAGATGTCCAAAAGTAAGATGTAAAGATGAATCCAAATATATCAATAATCATAACTAAAAGTGTAATGGTTTAAATTCAATAGCTGGAAGATCTCTCTCTCTCTGTGCTCTTTATATCACTATAGACTTATGGATTTTATTTACTGACTACATTATAATTAGTTATACCATCATTCTTTTTGGTGCTCAAATTGTCCCAAATTTGGCCCATAGGAGCTTCTTCTGGCTATCTTCTATAGCTTTTTGACATTATCCAATCAGTCTCTGGGTGTTTGCCTGCTTTCTGTCATAAGAAAAGGGGGAAAGTGAAAGAAAGTACCTCTTTACAGAAGAATGCAGGTTAATAAATGCAGTTTGATAGAATTGAAAAATCATCATTTTGTAATTCCCAATGTATTATCTGATCAGAGCAAAAACTATAAGAACCATTACATGAAAGGTTGTTGAGGAAGAATATATTCTCAGAGTGTAAAATTTCACCCCACACATCATTTAATAGCAAATGGGAACATGTGGGTTTATCATGGAGATTTCTAGGTGATAGCAAGAACTAACCTGTCATTAGTTGCCTCCTGATGTGGTCAGATAAGCAGTATACAGTATCTCCGATGAAGTAGTCTTGCCAATAATGTCTAATCTGAATGTGGTCAAGTGATAAGACACAACTTCCAGCCTTCCTCCTGCCAACCACCCCACCCCCAAACCCCCCCATCCAAAATGGTTGATTACTTCCATAAACCAGCTCTCACCTACCTTGCCCTTCAGCGATGGTGAACTACTTCTAGAGACAGCATGCCCACACCTTCTGCACTGGCAGGTACTTCTAACAGAGCAGTTCTGGCCACACCTTCTCATAAGTGCCTTCACCACTGGAAGGCTTTCAAAGAGGCCCTCTTTGAAGAGGTCTGAATCTCAGGCTTGGCGGTGAGAGGTTGGGGAACTAAGCACTTCTAGACTTCTTACCTTCATCTTTCACTTCTTCTAGTAGATAACTACCTTCTACCACTTAATACTTCTTTATATTAAGTTTTCCCTGTTCAAATAATTGGTGTGATTTCTTTTCCTGACTTATTATACCATATAACAAACCCAAGAGTGTATTCATAATACATGAATGACTCCTACAAATCAATATGGAAAAGACAATGTAACAGAAAAATCAACAAAAGATGTACATAGGCTTTTCATAGAAGAATAAAATTAATGGCCAATAAAACATAGAAAATGTTCAATCTCATTAGCATGCCACTTCACAGTGATGTGGAGAGTTGTCAGATCAATGGAAACATGTATCACAGGTGAGAGGGCAGACCAGTCTCTAAAAGCTCTAAAACCCAGTATTCTCACTCCTGACTACGTACCCAAGAGAAGCTCTGGGCCTATGCCCACCAGGAGACAAAAGAACGCTCCCCAGGAGGTACGGAGGAAAAGGGAAAAACAAATATCCATTGAGACAGCAGCAGCATGGATGAATAAATTGCAGTACATTCACATAATGGAACATCACAAAAATATTAAATGAACTCAGAAAAATGCAACATGAAGCGCCTGGGTCGCTCAGTCCCTCAGCGTCTGCCTTGGGCTCAGGTTGAGATCCCAGGGTCCTAGGATTGAGCCTTGCACTGGGCTCCCTGCTCAGGGGGGAGCCTGCTTCTCCCTCTCCCACTCTCCCTGTTTGTGGTTCCTCCTCACTGTCTCTCTATCAAATAAATAAATAAAATCTTTAAAAAACAAAACAAAAAAAAGAAAAATGCAACACAATTGGTAACTCTTGGAAATATAATACTAAATAAGAAAGCAAATCCAAGAAGACCGTTTACAATAGACTACTATGGGTGTTTTGGAGCTCAAAAACAAGCAAAACTGAACAATGGATTATTAAGCATCCGAGACATATGCGTTAAAACTGTATTAAGAAAAAAAAACTGTATTAAGCACATAATCTACATGTAATTGCATATCATTACATTGCAGAAAATAATAAAGACAAAAGATGTATAACAACACTCTACAGAAGCCTGTGATAAACAGAGTAAGTCACATCAGCAGTACTCTGCCCAGAAAGGTAAAGAGAGTCACTGATAATAAAAGAAGGTAGATGGTGTGAGTTGTGGAACTAGTTCTCTTCTACCAAATCCACAAGCAAAAATCTAACATTGATAAGCAATAAGCACATCTGTATTTTATTCTGAGTTGAAGACCAAAAGGAATACAAGAGGAACAGGGGAGAAAAGAGTAAATATAGTTGCATGTATAGAGTAGGGTAGAAGAAACAGGATGAGAGCTTGTTACTTTTTTCCCAGCTTTTCCACGGGTTTTGTTTTTCTTTTTAAAAAATCTTCATTTAAGTGCCTTAATTTAGGAAAAAAAATTAATTATGTGAAAAATTATAGATTGTGAGACCATCGAAGAAATGCTTGAGATAAAGAGTAGAAACCCTCTGGGGATGGGGAGTTGGGGTCCTGGAGAGCAGGGGCACAGGGTGCTGGGAGGTTTGGAATCTAGTCCGGACTCTGCCACCAAAGAGCTATGTTATTCTGGTAAGTAATTAAACTCTCTGCTCAGACCATCTCATCAGTACAATGTTGAGAGTTTGATTAGGGCATCATTAGAGTACATTCCTGTTCTAAAATTTAATTTGTCTACTATCATTCCAGGGTAGCATTAAACTTCTGATCATAATGTTATTATAAGAAATAATAACATCATTAGTGAGCATTCACACCGGACCATTCATCCTTCACCAACATCCCAGTGAGACTTCTCATGCCTGGTGGCCCTGGGAACATTTGCCAAGAAAAAGCCCTTTTACACTGGGATCTCCCAAAAGTAATGGGGACAAGTCCCCCTTGTGTTCTCTGCCACACGGTGGACAAAAAAGTGTTCTTGGGAAAGGAATGCCTGCTCCAGCCCTCTTCTGCTTCACACCTGGATCATGCACTTTGAAATTCAAGGCTTAAAAAATTAGCACATCCTATGTGAAGGTTTTCCTTCTTTCTTAAGATTTTCTTCTTTCTTAAGGTTCTGGCAGATCTGCTTATTCTGAAATCATTAGGCCCTAAGAGCAATGATGTGGGTCTCAAGAAGTGAGCGCACCCAGACCCCAGGTGAGCCAAAGACACTGAAGCACAAGTAATCCCACTATTAATTGGCACTTTAACACTGTTCTCGGGTTCCAGTTATAGCCTATCTTTTAGACCTATTTTCACGTGATTTGTTCTAAAAAACAAAACAAAACAAAACAAAAAAACCAAGGTAATTCTTGCTTCTTGAAACAAATTGAGGGCTTGAATTTTAAAATTAAACTTAGTCTCTTATATCAGTATTCCTGGTGAATAGTCTGCCATCACACCATATACTATAGTACTTACTGGTTATGTTCATTGCTCTATTCTATAACCGTAAGGGCCCTGGATACCAATGAAACAAAATTATACCACTCAGAATCACTTCTGACCATTTTAACTCTGCATTCTTGGATATTTTGCTGTTTTGATCGTTGTTTTCATGTTTCTAAACCCATCAGAAGGTGTGATTAAGTGTGCCTGCCTAGCTCTTATTTCTTTTTTTATAACTGTGTCACCTAGCATGGTTTTTAGGATCTATTTTTCCCAGTAAAATTTATATGACCTCGGTTATAGTTGAGAAAAAGCTTATAGGAGTGACTAACTTCAACCAAACTGCTCTACAATCATAAATCCCTCCAGCCTATGCTTGGGTTATAAGAGAAAAATTTATGGTGAGCTGTTTTTTTTAACTCATCAGAACTGTAGTTGATTTTGTCAAGTCTACTGCACTTGTAATCACAGGATGATAAGGATCCATTATTTTGAAAGTTAGGCCATAATGGTTTTGATTTGACTTCACCTAACACAACAAGTATTTATCAGATGCTTGTTTTGTGCAGAGGTTTGTGTGAGTACTGTAAGGCAGGGCAAAATGATATGGCTGCTTTCCAAAGAGAGAGGCTTCCTCCTAAAGCGGTTGAAAACAAGTGCTATAGAGTAACAAAACCAAATATGGTGATGGCACGGAAGGGGAGAAGCTTCATTTAACCTCAGGGAGGTTGGTAGGCTTTTTTTTTTTTTTTTAAGATTTTATTTATTTATTTGTCACAGAGAAAGAGAGAGAGAGAGAGAACCAGCAGGAAAGGAGCAACAGCAGGCTCCCTGCTGAGCAAGGAGCGCAATGCAAGTCTCGATCCCAGGACTCCAGGATCGTAACCTGAGCCTAAGGCAGCCGCTCACCCGGCTGAGCCACCCAGGTGCCCCGGTTGGTAGGCTCTTAGGAGGAAGTAAAATTTGACTGGGCCCTTGAAGAATTGATTAGAACTTCAGAGGAGGAGATAAACATGAGACAAAACCAGATTTCAACAATGAGTGTCAACACTCTTAGTATAGAAATACATATATACAACTCTTAACGTATATCATAAATATAACAAAAGATTGCTGTCTTCAATATGTATGTTAAGAAAAACACTAAAACCCCAATAGAAAAGCAAGTAAAAGACATATTTACAGAAGAAGAAATGTATGTGATTAGTAAACATAAGAAATATGTTCAAGCTCATTAATAAGCTAAGAAATGCAAATTCAAATAGTTGCAATTTTTTCAGCATTTCAAATTACAAAGAGTTTTAGAAGATACTATATAGGACATTCAAGGTATCATAAAATGGGCATTCTTGCATTAACTGATATAACTTCTCCAGAAAACAACTTCATAATATAAATTGAGAGCCAGAGAAAGTTTGTATTTTCTGTCTCCCCAAATAATTCCACATCTATGAATCTGTCATGAGAAAATAATTGAAGTATGTCTAAGGTTTCTGTGCAACGATTTTCACCATAAAATTATCCCTAAAAAGGCAGAATGGTTAAGTTATGCTATACATTTCTGATGAATTATTAGTCATTCAAAATGTTTGGGAAGAATATTTAAGGATATAAGAAAAGGCTAACGATTTATTACTGAGTAAATAAGGTAGGATACTAACAGTATCTACAATATATTTCCAGCACATATCTTGGAATATATGAGAGAGAGAGAGAGAGAAGGAGGGAGGGAGAGAGAGAGAATGTATAGAAATGCTCCAAAATGTTTATAATAGTTATTTCTGGATGAAACTAGGTTTGTTTTCCTCTCTAAATTTTATTTCCCACTTTCCTCATTTGAAAATGTAATGCTTTTACTGTTCAGAAAAATAACTTTACAAATGAATCAGTACCCTTCCATCCCTTCGCCTTACACATCTGATCCAAAAAATTTTACAAACGGAACCACGTGTCTGTGACGGTGCTGGTTTCCGCCTTGGAATTCACATTCCCTTTGTAAAGCTTCAGCACATTGTAGCACTTGCCCAAATCAAATCCAAATCTGCCCTCTGCTGCTTCTACTTCATAGAAATTTTTCTCAAGGCAAGACCCCTAAATTATCAGCAGAGAGAAAGACTTTACTACTCCACACCATAGGCCTTTTATCTGAGAATTAACACAAACAAGAGAAAATAGGGCTTTCATATCTCTTTAGCCAGGAATGACCTCAGCCAAAAACTTTTTCTTTGAATTCCAGTCTTTCATTTATGCAAAATAGATCAGTTGCTTATGTAAATCTGAGTTGCCTATATCCAATCGACTTAGAAAGAGAGATACGTGAAATTTGTGACCCATGCACTGAAGCTTGACCCTATCCAAATAAATCCTCATCATATATAAAGACTAATCCTTTTAAACCAGAATTAAAGGCTAATGGGTAAGGGAGTACTTCCCTATATTTGGGGAACCTCATAAATCTAGTATAATCTTATTCATTTTTAGCATTTCTGCTAGATTCCATAAGACTCCCCCACCCCAATAAAAGGTGCAGATGTTGAGTCACAAAAGGAAAAAATATATACCCTTCACAGATAACGGTACCCAGGAGCAGTTAGTATTTGGGCAAGCCAATATTGGGTAAAACTACAAAGCTCTTAGAAACCCAGTCCACGGCCTCAAGCAAGCCTTCAATATCACTTACTTTTCATGAATTCAATCCATGTTTGGCCATAAAGTCTATCTCACTGGAGATCAGTTCTACTTGGGTTATTAATTTGGGACTCCTGATCCCATCCCAGAGCTCCATCAGAAAACAGAAGACATGGGGCACCTTGGTGGCTCAGTCATTAAGCATCTGCCTTCAGCTCCGGTCATGATCCCAGGGTTCCCTGAATCGGGCTCCCTGCTCAGCAGGAAGCCTGCTTCTCCCTCTCCCACTTCCCCTGCTTGTATTCCCTCTCTCACTATCTCTCTCTCTGTCGATAAATAAATAAAATATTTTTAGAAAGGAAGGAAGGAAGGAAGGAAGGAAGGAAGGAAGGAAGGAAGGAAGGAAGGAAGGAAGGAAGGAAGGAACCAGAAGGCATTCATGATATCTGGAGAAAGAAGACCTCTTTGCAGCCCTTTACTAAAGGTTGCTGCAGGCACCTTCATTACTCAAGCCTGACGTCATCTCTTAACCTCTCCACTGGCTTGCCCAAAGTAGGACCTGAGCATCCTCCAGGAGGCTGGCAACTCTGCTACTGAGGATCTCACCTCCAGGGCTCACCTGGCAGCCATCCCAGGAACTACAGAGATCAGATGTTCTGAGACCCTTCTCTTCCCTATTCTCAGGAGAACCTCATTCCAGGCTGAGGAAGTTCCTTCTTGTCTGCACTTCTCCGTGCCACTCCGCTTCTTTCCCCAGACGCTGTCCTTCCTCTCGTACTTTCCCAATGAGCTGTGAAGGCTTTATTACGCCCAGAGCCTAAATCCTAAAGTCTTAAAACTAGTTTCTCCTTCCTTGATGGCAGAAAGGATTGACTCTCTAAACTCTCCTAGACGCTGAAGGAATATTTCAATTTACATTTCTAGGGCATCAAAGAGAAAACAAAACAATATATGTAGGCAGCGTCGAAATTGAACAAATCAAGACACTCACATCCTGCCCTCTCCATCTTTATTTTCTCAAGTCACATACTGTTATGTGCCTCACAATGAAACCGCAGCAGCTCCACATTATTTTCAGCCGCTCGGTTTTTTTCTTCCTTCCTCATATCAGTTTCAGGGGCCTGAGGCTCACACACCTTCATACCTCTTCTTTGCTTACCCATTGAAGCAACTTCAAGAAAGATGTTCCTTTATATTTCACCCATGTAAATATACCTTTTTTTAAAAAAAAAAAAAGTTATTCTGAATTCTTGATTTCTCTCTCCTCCCATTCACTAATTCTAGGTTTTTTTTTAACATCTTATGGAGCTGGGAGGGGCTGTCAGAACGAGAGGTCAGGTAGGGATGACATCTTCCTGTCAGTATCCTGTCCCACAAGCCCTTCTTAAAATGCCCCAATATTCTGTTATACACAAATGATCAACTTCCTGAGTCAAAGGTAACAATGGGTAAAGGGAGGCAAGCACTTTTTCTCTGACGGGATCCTGCTTTCCTGCAGTGACCTCTTCCTACCATTAGATTACTTCCATTCCAGGGGCACCTGAGTGGCTCAGTCAGTTAAGCGTCTGCCTTCAGCTCAGGTCATGATCCCAGGGGCCTGGAATAGAGCCCCAGGCTGGCTCCCTGCTCAGAGGGGAGTCTGCTTCTCTCTCGCTCTCTCTCTCCCTCTGCCCCTCCCCCCTCTCTCTCTGCTCTCTCTCAAATAAATAAATTTAAAAATCTTAAAAAAAAAAAAAAAAGATCACTTCCAACCCCCTCTGGGTGTGGAGGACTGGCCTGGGAAATGCCATAGTAGCAGCAGCTTTTCCAACCCCATGAGGTCATTCATTGTTCAACCTTGAAAGGCAAACAAATCTCAGCATGTGAGTGTTTAATATACTTCTCTCTGCAGAAGGTAGGTCATGAATTACATTTTTCAGGCTTTCTAGCTTTTCATATTATTTATAATATTAGCGAAGGCAATTTTAGCTGTGAGTAACAGAAACCAACTCAAGGGCAGGACAGAAGTCAAGAATCAGAGAGCACACATGAGTCTCTCTCATTCCCTTCTGGACTTTGCCAGTGTGTCTGCTGGTTTCTTCCCTCTTGGTACTACTTCCCTGGATTTTTCCCTTTTCCATGCATGGAGTGGCCCCTACTCATAGAAACTCACTGCTTATTTTTAATGATTCTTGCTTAATTTCCACATCAATCAGAATCATTTGGTTTATTAAACCGAACTAGAATCCAAATTTGGAATCTTAAATAATTTGTCCCATTTTTTCACCTGTTAAGATTTTTAAAATAAAAACTATAAAACCAGGGGCGCCTGGCTGGCTCAGTCGGTTAAGCATCTGCCTTCGGCTCAGGTCATGATCCTGGGACCGTGGGATGGAGCCCCACATCATCTAGCTCTAAGCTCAGTGAGGAGCCAGCTTCTCCCTCTCCCTCTGCCTCTCCCCTCCACTCCTGCTTTCTCTCTCAAATAAATGAATAAAACCTTTTTTTAAATCAAGCAATTAATTAATTTTTTAAAAACTAAACTAAGAAACCAAGCAAATCCTCAATTGCAGGAGCAGTAGGCTTGATTTGTTTCTTTCGCCCATACTTGCTGTTAAGCCAAGAGCCCCGCTTTGCTCAGGCCCACTCCACTGTGGCTTTAACAGAGATGACTTATTTCACCATTATTAAAGGGCATACAGAAGTGAAATCATCCTAACTAGAGAGGATTGGGGTATAGCTTTGATTGGCACTCCTGATTTAGTTCAAGGAATCCAAACAGCTGAATCAAAAGGAAGCCAACTCTATTTTTTTAAATTTAATTTTATTTTTCCAGTGTTCCAAGATTAATTGAAAAAAAATAAAAATAAATAAAAATTAAAAAAAAGAAAGGAAGCCAACTCTCCATTAAAAGCTAGCATCCTCCCTTCGGCTGTAGCCCACTGAAGAGGAGGAAGAGGAAGATGCCCACAGCAGGAAGTTACAGCCTGGTGGGCCCTGGCAAAATCTTAGAGAGGATTATTTTCTACCTCATATTCAGCTACTGTGTTCCCAGCCTCTCTTTGTTTCTTTCACACAGTCTCTACAACTGAAATTTGCTTAGGGGCCTGGAATTTAAATTTATCCTAAATACCCTGAGGAGCTCTGCTCAGACTGAGCTCCTGCTGGCCTACTGAAGCATTAGTTTCGACGTTTAGCATGAAAATGAAGACACACGTTACCTCTTGATCCTTCACTGGAAGAGAATAGAGGGAAGAGCTTTATGTTGAAAGAGAAGATGAGGGTGGTGCTGTTGTGTGAAGAGACTGAGGGCATGATCTGGAACCTAGGTTAAAAACAGCCTGAAAGGGCTTCCACCCAAACCGGGAAAGCGTCCCCATTTCTGCTCAAGTATTACATCCAAGCAGTTCTTTGCATCCTACATGAGGTTAGAAAATAGGGATGGCTTTGCTATAGTTCACACATAATTTGAAAACTTAATACCTTCTCTGAAACATTCAAAATTAATATGAATGTTTCCATCGACACCCATTTCCTATTCGTGTAACCACGGCTCCCACACAAGTATTTACAGATTTCCCAGCTAGCAAACAAGTCTCTCCTTCTTGCCGTGTTGCACGCTGGGAGGCTGCTGCAGCTGACGGCTAGGTCCATAGGCTCTGGAACCAGACCACCTGCTTTGTCTTCCTGGCTCCTCCATGTAAGCGGGGCAAGTTACTAAACTTTCTGTGCAATAGTCATGTCTTCATTAACGTGCCTAATTCACAGGAGGATCAAAAGAATTAAACAAAAATCCCTTAGGCAAGTGTGTAGCAAATTCTAAGTTCTTGCTGATCCAAAACATTGCTATAACTGATGGCACAAAAATCAATGAAACTTTCACATACATAAGGGAAATTTAAAGTTTGACAACATGGAAAAAAATTGTAAGTCTGGATTTTAAAACTAAAAATTGCCTTTCCCAAGTTGCTTTGAGGCACAAATCTGGTAAGAGATAGTATCTGGATCACATTCAGGGCCATCGTTTAAAGAAGCAGTGACTCTTGCCTGCTTCCAAAGTCATTGTATTTTAGAAAAATAAATATCTTGGCATCAGTCTGAAGGGCAACAGAATATACCAACCCAAAATATGTCACTTTGGCATATCGATTCTTCTGAATTAAAGTCACTTAAGAAATAGCTGATTCAAGGACACTCCGACCTCCTTTGTCCTCTGAAAACAGGAAATAAATCTCGCATGTGGAAGTTACCTTGCCTGTTCAGGGAGGAAGAGAGAAATCCTTATCACCAGAGATAAGGAATTTAGGGCCAAGAAGGCTGCGTAAACAACCCTGGTCACTGCTTCACTAATTTATTACCCCAAATCCAAACCCCTTTGTCTTGTCAATTCTTTACAAATTTATTGTTTCTTTTTTTAGAAGGTATACAAGCTGCCTGCTTTAGTTTCTTCTTTGAATCTCATAAATTTTTCTCCCATTAAGCTTTTTTATGTCCGTTTAATTATGCCAGCCAAAGAACCTAGAAAAGAAGAAGGAAAAAGTTTTCCTCCTCTACAAGGTCTTTAGTGGCCAGTTTCTTATAACCATGAAAGACAGGGTGAAACATCCTCTTCATTAAGTCATCCTGGGTCTGGGGACTCATTAGTCAGTCCTACAGCTAAGCATCTACTGGGCAGAAACCTATTACTTTCTTTTTTCCTTTTCTTAACTAAGATGGATCTGCTGTGCTGATAGCCTACAAAAATTTCAGTTTCATCCAGTATCAAATATTTTAGGCTTAAAACAGTATAAATGGCATGTTTTAAAAATAGAAATTCAGTAAAGCTAGAGTTACAGTATTGAAAAAGAAGAAGCTCCCATCCCCTGGGTCATTCAAAAAGCCAATGGATTCAAAATTTGAGAGTTCTCTTGCCCTTTACTTTATGGAATGAATGAGAGAATAATTTCATAAGGGATGAGGCCATGGGACACATAAATTCAGTGAGAAAACCGACCAGAAAAGGAGTTTGGAGAGAATCCAAGAAATCTTGGTATGGAAAACATAACACAGAAAAGAAACTGATATTTAAAAAGATTTGCAGCTTGGTCATGAAATATAAAATGTAATTTCTATTAATAACAAAAATAAATATTTTTATGTTATAGTACAATTTTTAGATTTCTGTTATACATAGATGAAAACTTGAAGAGAACAGATAAAAGTGAAAGCAGATAGAGATGTTGGAGGATAAGTTTGTGAAGGAATGCTCTTTTTCCTTTATTTTTATTTTATCTGCTTTGGACAGTAAACTTAAAAGTATAAAGTTATAGGAAAATATTGTTTTCTCTTTATTAATTTGAATGTTATTTAAGTCATTTCATTACAAAGAGGTGAATTTAAGTTTAATGGTAAACATTTCAAAAGACATTAAAAGTCTTTCTAGTTGAAACTGGATCTGAGAACTTGAAATAGTCCTGAAGAATTCAAAAAGTACTCCTTAAGAATTAAATTCAATCCATAACTTCAGCAGATTTTTTAGGTTGTAAGTACCTCCAAAAGGCCATTCATTCAAGAGAAAAATAACTTTATAAATAAACATCTTTGGTTCCCAACTCCAAAATTGAAATATCTATTTTAAATGACCTAAATTTCCATGTCATTGGTTAAAACTGATCTTGTCAGCAAATAAACATTGAGAATAAATATAATACATTCAGACTTAAGAAATACCAATCCAATGGAAAATGTAGGAAAAATTCAAGAGATAAATTATATATGTGCAGAGAAAAATGGCTCTATCTCTTCCTCTTAAATCACAACGAAACTTTCAGCCCTGAACTTCCTTCTCAGCCCCATAAATGATGTTGTTTTCCAGAGCAATCTTCATCTCCTTGGATAGCCAATTTGCCTGCCAAGGATGAATAGAGAGATTAGTGGAAAAATAAGCTTACTAAATAAAGTAGAATGAATATCTACCATTAAATATTGTCATCGTGGTATTGTCATGAGTGCAATGGATATGGTCACACTACAAAGATAGTGACCAACTCTACCTGTGGCTTCAAGGAATGTTTCACAGGTAAGATGGAAAAATGAATTTTCTCTCATATACCAATACTCTCAGATGATGGCTGCTGGAAGAGACTGCTCTTGAGAGGGATTATGAGGTCGCCTCCATAATTAGTGATGTTTGCCACTTTCATGAGGTGTTTGTGCACACATGAGTGTGTGTGTGCAGTATGTGTAAGTGTGAGTGTGAATGTGTGTGTGTGTAGTAGATAGAGGTGTAATTATGACTCATAAGCAAAAATTTGATATCCTGCAACATCTCCTTCATGCCGGGCCTGATTACCTGTGGTACCCTCAACATACCCTACTCTCTCTAATCCCTGTGCCTTTGCTTGCATTACTCCCTCTCCTGGGTCTGGGTTCAGTGCTGTGTGGCTCTTTGAATCCCAAGTCAAGACGGAAATGTGAGGGCACCTGAGTGGCTCAATTGGTTGAGCCACTGCCTTCGGCTCTGGTCAGGATCCCGGAGTCCCAGGATGGGTCCAGCATCTGGCTCCCTGCTCAGCAGGGAGTCTGCTTCTCCCTCTGACCCTCCTCACTCTCATGCTTTCTCACTCAATCTCTCTCAAATAAATAAATAAAATCTTAAAAAAAAAAAAAGATGGAAATGTGAGTGGAGGCAGATAACTCTCCTATTGCAGATGCAGACCAAAACAATTAAGAAAATGTGAAAATAGGGACAAAGTACACATTGACACAGGAAATGAACGAATGAAATACCAGAAATGTCAAGAGGCATCTTCCAGGTGACAGGTCCAGATTGAAGAGCAGCACAGTCTGGCTATATCATTCATCACATGAAGGAAGTAGCCTGATCTCTCACAAAACTAGGTGGGGGGAAAAATCTCCTAACTCCTTGTTTGGAAGAGCAAACATAGGCTATGAGACAGATAGAAGGGTTGGGGCCAGCACTTTAATTTGGCTTCCTTACAGTGTTAGGAGGGAGGGTGGTGAAGGGAGGTAGGAGGGATCCCAGAGTAAGGATCACTCCACCGAGCAGAGCCAGCAGTGTGAGGGAAAACAAAGCATCTGACCTACAACCAGACTTTAGTCGGCCATGTTGAAGGGTCGGGATCCAGCAGAATGGGTCCACACCAACTATAATACTTGTATATTTCTTCCTACAGAAAACTTCTTTTAATTCAAAAAAATAATAAATACACTTGGTCCTTGTACAACATGGCTTTGAACAGCACGGGTCCACTTATATATGTAATTTTTGATACATTATGGAACTAAATGTATTTTCTCTTCCTTATACTTTTCCAAATAATATTTTCTTTTCTCTAGCTTACTTTCCTGTAAGAACACGGTGGACAATACATACCACAAAAAAAAAAATGTGAATCGACTGCTTGTGTTATCAGTAAGGCTTCTGGTCAAGAATAGGCTATGAGCAGGGGCGCCTGGGTGGCTCAGTGGGTTAAAGCCTCTGGCTTCGGCTCAGGTCATGATCTCAGGGTCCTGGGATCGAGCCCCGCATTGGGCTCTCTGCTCAGCAGGGAGCCTGCTTCGCTCTCTCTCTCTGCCTACCTCAGCTTGTGATCTCTCTCTCTGTCAAATAAATGGGTAAAATCTTTAAAAAAAAAAAAAAAAGAATAGGCTATGAGCAAAGTGTTTGCTTATTCACAGATTTTCAACTGTGTGGGAGCTCAGTGTCCCTAAACCCCAGATTGTTCAAGGGTCAATTGTCTAAATATTATTAAAGTTAAGGAAAACCAGAAATGTATAAAATACAAAGCATCTCCAGGTCCTTGCCCAACACATCTGTGCACCTGCCCAACAAACTTGAAAAGATCACTTTTTGTGATCTGTTTTATGATACTCCAAACATGCTTATGCATGTTAGATTAAATAAATCTATACTCACATTGAATAAATGGGTTCAGACTATTTTGTAATCTGATGTTTTTACTCAAAATCTATTTTGGAAAGCATTCCATGAGAGCACATTTTAATCCTTTTTATGGCTCTGGGGTATTTCTATATATCTAATATACCATGTTCTATTGAATATGTAATTTATGAATATATAAATTTTTACCAATGTTCCTGCAAATATAAACAATGCTGCTGTTATATCTATACGATTACTTCTAGTGGGCAAACTCCTAAATGTGGACTCATTTGCTCACAGAACACATAGATTTTTAATCTTCATAGATATCATCAAATTCAAAGTCCCTTCCACAATATATACAATATAGAAGAGACTTTTCCCTACATCATTCACAAAAGACAAATATCCATCTAAATGCCTAACATCAGAGCACTGCTTGAGGCAACTAGGTCATATCCATAGGAGGAAATGTGCATAACTATTTAAAATTGTGGTGTAAAAGAATATCTAATCATATAAGAATATGCTGATGATACTGTCAAGGAAAAAAGAAAGATGCAACAAAGTATGATCCTATTCTTATAAAGCCTTTCTGAGCTTTACTTTTCTCATGAATAAATGAGATTAATAATGCCCACCCTACTTTGATAGGACCAAAATAAGACAATTTTCTTGAGAATGAGAAGTAAAACATAAAGTTTCTGACAAAGTATAAGATCCCCTAATTGGAACTACATGCTGACGTTTTTCCCAAAAGTTCTGTCAATGGTATAATGCAGACCAAATCCACTGGGTTTTGTACCCAGAAGGCCTATGGGAGGCATAGTGAATGGAACACCCTTCTTGCTCTGTCCCTAGGCTGCCTGATGCTATTGGCAAACATGGAGACCCTGAGGACTTCTAGACTTGACATGGCATGGCCTGCATAGATTTGCAGAGGGTCTGGGTCCTCCCTCAAGAGCTCTTCCGTTCTCCTTTTCTTCACATTTCCAACATACCACTTCTAAGAGTGTTCACCTTTCCTATAGAACTTTTCCTGACCACTCAAGTCTGGAATTATTTTCTCTTTTCTTACATTCCTCTACACACCTAAACACCCCATCACCCAATGCCTTGCAAACGTATTTTATCTTATTTATTTTTTAAAAAAAGATTTTATTTATTTATTTGGCAGAGAGAGAGAAAGAGAGAGAGAGAGTCACAAGTAGGCAGAGGCAGGCAGAGAGAGAGGGGGAAGCAGGCTCCCCACCGAGCAGAGAGCCCAATGCGGGACTCGATCCCAGGACCCTGAGATCATGACCTGAGCCGAAGGCAGAGGCTTTAACCCACTGAGTCACCTAGGTTCCCCTGCAAATGTATTTTAATGTGTTGTGGGGGCATGTCACCTTTGAGTCAGACAGATTCAATCCAAATCTTTGTCCTACCTGGATCCCATTTGACCTGTGTGATCTCAGACAAATTACTTGACCTCTCCAGGCCTCAATTTCTTCATTTGGAATATGGGACTGTTGAATTTATCTTAGAAAATCATGAATGCAAAATACCTTACCCAGTGTCTGCCATAAAGTAAGATTGCAATAAATATTAACACTGCTATTTTTTGATACTGTTAGTTCTACTATTATACTTAAGGTCAGTGGTTAGGGCTTATCCCCACAGCATTAAGGATATAATACTTGTTTTAAATGAATTTATCTAGATTTCTGTATCTTTTATAAATTTGGTCTAGTATTATTGTCTTCAGATGATAACTTTTTGTATAGGTTCATACTTAGACTCACAGTATTACAATAATAAACTACAAAAGATTACAAATGAAAAGGCAAATACTTCTTTGGGGACAGAGATGGGAGGTGGGAAGTTGAAGTGGGAGGAAATAGCAGGAGAAAAAGATACCATACTTCTCAAGCAAACATGCCCCAGACCCGAGGCATTATTAACCAGGCCAATGTGTGTCTGAGGGAGAAAAAAATAAAATCTTCACACCAGAATATAAAACAATGAGAGCTGAGAGATATAAAAATATCTCAGGTTCAAGTTGAACCCTTTGGCATTTGTATCACATTATGAAGAGTTCCCAGATATCGTACTTCCCTCTTAATCAACCGAACAAGTGTCATTCAGGGTTTAGGTCTGAACAAAATGTCTGGGCTAAAATTTGACTTAATGATGTCAGAGAGTCTCAAAGCAGTTTACACTGAGCGAAGCAAAACAACGCCTCCAGTCTCCAGGGTGCTTATACTCAGAAGAGAGGTACTGAAGCCGACAGGAGAATGTGCAGCAGTGGTTTTCAGTTGTAGAAGGATTTAAACAACTTCAAAGTCACCCTTTGCTTCATATACCCCTCTTGCATGTTTTTAGCCCAATCATGGGAGAAGCGAGTTGCCTGTTTTTAAATAACATCCCTCCTTGGTGGCTGGTAACAAGCTGCATCTGGACAGGGCTGCTAATTGGCAATTTTTAAGACACCTGGGGCCAACAAGGTCCCCTGAGCACTGATCAACAGACCTGATGTCTAATAAGGAAGGGAACATTGGGGATTAATAGTAGAATGTATCTATTTTATCATTTTTTTAAAGGGGTGCATTTAAAAGAGTAAACCACTTAACGATTCCGTCTTCTCAGTCACATAAAGCACAAACTATATTTTAATGCTCTATACTTAGCATGAAATAAGTTGATATATATATAACATGAAATTATTTTAACCCCACTAATGGCTTTGATATGAAACTGACTGCTCAAGGAACTTAAATTCATTAACCTCATCCAAGTTTTGCGTTTTCTTAGACTCAGTTAAGTTGATATTTCAGATGTAATTATAGCAGGATTTCAGTGTCATATTGGGTGTACTGACAAAAGAAATTTCCGTACTTACTAACGTCCGTACTTGACTAACCATAGTCATTTGCAAAAATACAACTGATGCACTCTAATTATATGCAGAAGCTTCTTTCTTCCTACTAAGGGGTGAAACCTTAATGGAAAGGAGGGGTGCAGAAAAAGGGAAAGAAGAATCCTTTTACCCTGTCCTGGGCCAGCAGTGACGCACAGGCTTTGCATTCCTTATACTACACCTTGTCTGGGGTCAGCCGCTCAGTATCACTGCTGCTAGAAATATCCCACACCCTGAACGTTATAGCACCTAGAAAATTCCTAGACTAAGAGAGCTAAAATACTCAACTTCCAGAGCCATCTTTGCCCATCAAAGGATTTGTATAGGTGTTCCCCACCAACTGAAAACTCTGGGAAAACAAGGATATAGGAGAAGGCATCCTTCCACACATTTGACATCATCCTTTGCCTGAGAGGACAGTTGGGGGTTTGGGTCTGATTTATTTGTATTAGTCAAACCTTTGGAAGTTTTAAAAAATGTCCATTGTAGATTCATGTAAAGTTTCCATGAGTGATCCACATAAACTTATTTCATCCTAAAATAAAATAATATTCGGAGGTACATTATATACAAAGTATTTATTAGTCTAAGGGAAAATATGCCCTAATCAGGGATAACTATTTGTATTATACTTATGTTTTCCTTTGGCTTTATTTCTTGATAAGTGAGATTTTATAAAATCACACTTAATTCTCATATTTTAAATCTATATGTCACATTAATTCACAAGGCTACAACTTTGTATATTCACGATTTAGAGAATAAACCTCTTTACTTTGTAAATTCAACATACTGTTTTTTGCTATCATTTCCTTCATTCCCTTCTTACCACCTAAACGTGGAATATAATTATCTGAGATTTTTGTGGGTTTTTTTAGATTTATTTATTCATTTGAAAGAGAGAGTGCACACCCGTGCATGAGGGGAGGGAGGGACAGAGGGAGAGGGAGAGAATCCTCAAGCAGACTCCCCACTGAGTGCGGATTCCAGCAACAACGTGGGGATCGATCCCAGGACCCTAAAAGCTGGAAGCTCACCTGACTGAGCCACCCAGGCACCCCTATAATTAACTGTTTTAACATTAGAAAAGTCAAAGTTGAAACTCAGCTATCTCAAACATAACTAAATAACTGATTAAGTCTATCCCTAAAATAATGTTTGGAAAAGACCGCATTTGTTAAAATATTTCCATAGTTTCCATCTTTAAAAAGCTTCAAGAGACCTTGTGGCTGTCCTAGAGTTTAGCAATTCATCTGCCAGGATGCAAAGAATTAAATGAGAAGATCTTTTAAGATCTTTAAGATCCTGTTGAGCTCCAGGATACAAAGCCTCAGGCGTAGAAGCAAACCAGGAGTTTCTACACCTAAGTGGGACCACATAGAACAGCCTGCTCTTACTCAGGGGACAGAGTCTGGCCTTGTCTGTCTCTGCAGCAGCAATGTGTCCACCAGAGTGAGCAGCTCTCCAGAGGCCCGTTAACAAACACTTGATGAGTGCCTGCCACATACACAAGGCATCAGGTTAGGTGCAAGCAGGAAGGAAAGATGGACACAGTGCCCATCCTGAGGAAGCCCAGATGGTGGAAAAGGATTACTAAGTACCTATTTTCAATCTTGCTACATGAAGCAAAAGCTATGCAAAAGATACCAGAGACCTAAAACAGTCAACTTTCTTTTTTCAATGAATATGCTAGTGAACTACCATAATCTACCATAAAAGAAAGTTGAGTGGAAATATAAAAATAAACATATAGCTATATAGATCAGCAGATGTACACATATATGTAGAATCTATCTCTATCTCTATCTATACCTACGCGCGCACGCGCGTGCACACACACACACACACGCACACACACACACACAGAGGCATGTGTATAAAACACAGAAACAAGACCAGATGTTCAGAGTGGGAATCTGGAGGTCAGATGAAGATTGTTTTCTTTTTGTACTACCATATTTTCTAAATATATTAAAAATTGAGTGGCTTCTACTTTTATAATTAAAAAATAGTCATTAAACCATAAAATAAGCTCAAATCTGGACTTAAGATTTTTTTTCCTATTTTTAAAGCTTATTTATCTTTAAGGAATTTGAAAGCACATTTCTAGCCTAGAAATCAAATAAAAAATGTAACTGATGGAATAAATCCTGCATTTTGGACATCATATCTAATCTACCTTATTAACATGATGAAAGAACAGGAAGTAATGTTACAATTTGTATTCTGGTCTAAAATATTTCTGGGCTTCCAGACACTATGATGATGAGTACTTTAAATGCATGCATGAATGAACCAAAATTTAATGTAAAATTACAAGTGCTCTATTACAAATACAACCAGCTGTGTTTAGAATTTATGTCTTGATATTTTCAAAAACCAACAAATTTAAATGCATCATTTCCCACAACCCATTTCCTATGGCCAGTGACAGAGAAAAATTTGCAAATAAAGCCAAATATATTTACTTTTATTGTCTTATTTAACAAACCTATAAAAATATTTAATTATCACTACACTGAATACTGGGAATCCAAAAAAGTAACGTGATTAATTAACAAGACAAACAATCCAATTTTTAAAAATGTGCAAAACACTTGAAGAGACACTTCACAAAACATATCCAAAAGGCCAAATAAGCCAATGGATAGGTGTTCAACACCATTATTCACCAGAGAAATACAAACTAAACCTGCACTTTATACCCATCCAAATAATCAAAATTAGATGATTGGCCATACAACATATGATAAGGCAGTGGGCCAACTGCAAGCCTCATTAACAGTGGGAGAGTAAAATGCTGCAACCATTTTGGAAAACTATTGGGCATTTTTTAATCAAGTGAAACATATGCTTACCCTATAATCCTGCAAATTTGCCCCAGATCCATATCCCAAGAGAAATGAGTGCATGTATCACCATAAAAACATGCACCAAGTGTAATTTCACCTTTATTCATAATAGCTCAAAACTGAAAACAACTCAACAAACAAATATTCACAAACAGGAAAGTGAAATATTCATACCTCAGAAAAATAAATAACAATTAAAAAGAGCAACAATAAATATAGTGACCCAAATGAGCCTCACGCCAAGCAGTAGAGTACACACAGAATGTTTCCATTTGTATGAAATTCAGAAACAGGCAAAACTCATCTATATAGTTGAGGTCAGATTAGTGGTTACCTGGGGCGGGGGCTGAGACACTTCTGACTTTTGACTGAGATGGAACAGAAGAGAATTTTCTGGAGTGATTTAATTATTCTACATCTTGATCTAGGTAGTGGCTACATGGGTGTATACTTAAGTAGGAAGTAACTGAGCTGTATACTAATGTGTGCATTTTACTGAATGACAATTTTTATACCTCAATTTGGTCCCTACCTCCAAGAACTTATAATAGGAGGGAACTAATAGTAATATGATGTGATAAGAGCAACAGCAGACTTTAGTGAATCGAGGAGGATCAAGGAATTGGGTCTGGGGACAGCTCAAAGGCACCATAGTAAGTACGGAATTGGTGTTTGATTATGACCTTCACCCCAGATAAGTCTCTCTCAAGGATATTACCATTTTTCCTATTTAGAATGATTTTTCAAACTTTAACTGAATTTTCATCCCAAACAACCCACCACAGGCATTGCAGGCATTATTGCTTTGTATGTAGTCTTCATGTGCTATGTTTTGTCATGCAGTTCAATTTATACTGACATATGCCTACTGGATCCTGGGAGTCCCATATCCTGCAGGAGCAGACATGGAGACAAGTGAGACAGAATTCCAGCTCTCAAGGAGTTTATAATTTTTCAAAATACCTCTCATATCCATCTCTTTTCCACTTCTACTAACCCTATCTAAAACCAGTTCTCTTTCCTGCAACACCTGGAAAAAGTCATAACAGAATCCTACCTTGTATGGCCTGGTTCCCAGCCCCAAGTGTCATGTATGCAACCATTCTCACTAAGTGTCTTGGATGTTCTAAATCCTTCAGTTACTCTCCAGACCTAATACATCAAGTATAAACTCTTTGGCATGGCTTATGAAGCCTTCCACAATTTGCTTCCCTCAATATTATTCCAGAAAGGGTACTGTCTACTATCTACTAAGAAGTAGTGGTACTGTGCAGACACATGAGAGAAAAACAGTTCTTTCTCCATTAAAAAACAATTCTCTCCTGTTAAAAAAAAAATTTTTTTTCTAATGGAGACTTTTAGTTGATTTTTTTTGATGTATCATATCAATTCTAGGTATGATACATACTAGATTCTGTCTGTATGGAAATCTGCTCCAATCTGAATGTGATTGTTCATTCATTTAAAATCATTTACTCATCATTTTCTCTGTTCCATATTAGAGGAAATGCAGAAAAATAAAAGACCACTCTACTTTCTTT
>JAQQSY010000156.1:0-34646 GCA_028646535.1 Procyon lotor | reverse complement strand
TATAATATATATGTGAAAGATTACAAATCAGATTGTTAAAAAACTACCCAGATGCTTATTATCTCAGGCCCTGATTTACCTTTGATCTCTCAGTCTCCTCTGTTATTATCATGTTTGCTGGGCCTTGTAACATGAATTCTATACCTCACCTAGAGAAGTTTCCTGGAACACTAGAAAGCACATCTGCTGCCTAACTAAGAGTTTTATTCAAGAATTAATTAATGGTAAGGGAGAGTGTTCCTAGAAGACTGAACCATGGAAAAAAAAGGTGAGGGGAAGAGCCTCCCAAAGCAACTCTAGAAAACATCTTTCATTCTATTAGGTCCCTGGCTTGGTTTATCTATATTCCGTACAATATGAATGAACAGCAGGGTGGGGAATGAAGTTAAACAAAATTTCTCAGATAGCTGAGTACAGATGAACACACAGCAGCTTACAGGGGGTCTCTGAGGATGCCTTGGTTTCTAGACATTTGGGGGCATAGATAATTATCTTATTAGCCTTGATGGACTCTGGTAAGCTGAGAGAATGATATAACTGCAAAATTAAAGAATTTTAATTTCTAGTAATGACTAAGTGTATTGACAAATCTTCTCTCTAGAAAGCAACAATGAAGCTGGATAAAATGGACAAAAAGACTATGTTGGTGCTCTGGAAAGTGATCAGAGGCAGATAATATGAGAAGCATTTATACTTAAAAAACTGCTGACCTTTGGGTATGTAAGAACTGGGAATCTGGTATTCTGGTCTGGGCAACTCCAACTGTAACTTTGTTGATGCAGGGCAGGCCATTAGGACTGGTGGCTTCTCTGCCATATTAAAGTTGGCTAATTTGGCATGTTACATGCTTGGACCTCTCCTTCCATAAATACCACAGGGAATTATACTCACCAGGAAAACCACATAAAGAAAACTGTTAGGTAGTCATTTCGGCACCTGGCAACCCTAATGAACTCTTAAGCTACAAGTCCTTGTGAAGGATTATTTTGCTGAATGGATTCTCCAACAAAGGGAGACAATCTCTATCCAGAGGTACTCCCTAAGAATTTTGTCTTGTCAAACCTTCCTAATATGGCTTCTAGGGTACAACCTTTTGAAAAACTGATTGCATGGAGGACATTAGGAGAAGGAAAAAATGAAGGGGGAGAAATCAGAGTAGTGGACGAACTGTGAGAAACTATGGACTCTAGGAAACAAACTGAGGGTTTTAGAAGGGAGTGGGGTGAAGTATGGGTGAGCCTGGTGATGGGTATTAAGGAGGGCATGGATTGCATGGAGCACTGGGTGTTGTAAGCAAATAATGAATCATAATAATGTACTGTATGGTGACTAACATAACACAATAATAATAATAATAAAAAAAGGTGACTATTACCTTGCTCAGGCTCTTGCCAAAACTAAATGCCTGACCCATGGGAGCCTTATGACTATCTCGCCAAATCTTTCCAATTGGGGGAGAATCTATTCAAATGCAACTAACAGGATGGGAAGGACCCAATAAACTTAGCTTGTCAAATGGAATGGAAATATGCAAGAAAGGAACTGGCCTGATATTAGTGACATTTCAGCTTTGTATGACAAAGAGACATTTCTACTTTACATAGCAAAGTGGAGGCTATTCCTTTGAAGAAAACTTTAAATCATCATTCTGCTGCCTCAAGTAAAATTACTGGCTTGATGAAGCCCTGCATTCACAGAGACTTCCCTAAATGCCTGGGCTTCCTTCACTGATGGTTTTGCTTATCAAAATCCAGTGATGTCTATGGGGCTACTGTGGCTGTTTAGCCCAACTCCAGTCAAGTGGAAATAAAAGCAGACATAGTTGGCTCGCTCAGTTGTCAGAACTCAAGACATTTCTTATAACATTGGGCAAGAGTCCCCTTGATGAACTTTGTAATAGTTTTACTGATTCTTAGGCTATTGCCAATGGCCTAGATATTTGGTCCTCCACTAAGAAAACTGCAGACTGAAAAAAAAAAAATAGAGGTTGCCAACTGAACTATTTCAGTCACTCAAGTGGAGTGGTCTTATGGACTTATGATATGATCCTGTTTTCTGATAAGGCTAGCTAGAATAAGTTGCTGATTGAGATGTTCTACTATCCAGATTGGCATCATTGCTGCCTAGATTCATTCATTGCTGCCTAGATTCATCATGGTACCAGATATGGCAAGACATCCATCATCATAAACTGGAAAAAAGTAAAAGTCTTATGTTTCTGCCAGCCCAGCTGAAACTGTCCACTGCATGCTAGAGCTGTGATTCTTATAAATATTTTACCCAGGTGTCTTATAGTAGAGGGAGCCTTCCCCATTTACCCCTGATAACTGCATCAGACTTTCAACTTCCCTCTTCAGGTTTTCAGTGGTACCTCACTTCTGATGACACCTTCTGGTTACTGTTTTGTTGTTCCATCTTGATCAGCTGAAACATCTAATGCCTTTGAGACAAGAACTTTAAGCTTTCTAAACCATATGCAGTCTGACAAGGGCTGATAATCATGATATTTGATGGGACTTCCATACTCTCTGCCACCGAGAGGCACTTGCTATTATTGAGCACTGGGACAGCCTTCTAAAATATTGACACAAAAATATTTTTGATTCTACCTCCTTTAGTTTCTTTCAATCCACACACCTTAGTGAGGTTTTTTGGTCACCGAGTATGGCCATCCCAGAAAGGATTTTTTTTCACCTAATATTAAAATACCAATTTTGAAAATACATTAGTCTATCTACACCATTTCTGGGGATGGTGTACCCCATGGCTGGACTTTTTTTCCCCTAGCAGCAACTTAGGCTAGATTGTTGGTCTACCTCCTGACTGGCAAACTGGTCAAAAAGGGTCCTAAGGTATCAAAACTTAATTTTGTGCACTTCTAGGTATTCACCCAAAGGATAAAAAATACAGATGTGCAGGGGCACATGCACCCCAATATTTATAGCAGCAATGTCAACAATAGTCAAATTATGGAGAGAGCCTAAATGTCCATTGACTGATAAATGGATAAAGAAGTTGTGAAACACACACACACATGAAGATGTGATACACAAACACACACACACACACTCACACACACACACACACACACACACACACACAGGAAAATTACTCAGCCATCAAAAGAATGAAATATTGCCATTTGCAATAATGTGGATGGAGCTAGAGTGTATTATGCTGAGTGAAATAACTCAGCCAGAGAAAGACAAATACCATATGATTTCATTCATATGTGAAATTTAAGGAACAAAACAGATGAACATATAGGAGGGGGGAAAAAGGACAGAGGGAAAAATGTCATAAGAGACCCTTAATGATAGAGAACAAACTGAGGGTTGATGGAGGGAAGAGGATGAGGGACAGGCTAGATTCTGTGATAGGTATTAAAGAGGGCACTTGTTATGATGAGCACTGGATGTTGTATTAAGTAATGAATCACTGAATTCTTTTCCTGAAAGCAGTATTATACTGTATGTTAACTAATTAAATTTAAATAAAAATTAAAAACAAAAACAACTTAGTTGATCCAGCCATCTGGATTCTCTTATTGGATAAACACAGTTCTAGATCACACAAACAATAACCACTATATTGAGTATAGTAATAATCATAAAAAATACCCTCTTCTTGCACCTGGCCCTTCTGCATGAGAAGTCTAAATGTGAGAACAGGATAATCTGGAGCAGGGGGATGGGACATGAAATTATAGCCACTGGACAGGACATAAAAATTTGTTGCAGTGGAGAGCAACAACACAGGTCCTGGGACAAAACAGGTTAGATATTAGAAGGAATAGAGGAGAGAGGGTTATTAACAATCTTTTGTATTTCAGTATTGCCCTTGGAGTAGCCCTTACAAGGGAAAACATCCTGGTGCCATTCTCTTAAGTGATTACAAGTGACCCTTAAGTCCACGGTGCCCCATATGTTCAGTAGATCTCTGAACACAATTTGATCATCATTCCCTTTAACCTTAGTGAGATGTCTGTCAAAAATAGCTGAGTATGGCCCTGGCTCCTGAACCTTCCATGCAGATCACTTATCAGCACCTCAGGATGTCTTTTCCAACCTCATTCTCAGTCATTCCATGGGAGTACACAAATGCCAACCAGCTGGTAGCATGGATGAACAGAAAAGAATGGACTCACTGTCCTTAGGCAGCCCTCCAGAAACCAGAATTAGACTCAATTATTATGACTGAACTGGGATAACATAGGCCTACCAGCTGCCTGAAAAGCCACTTTGAAGACATTGTCAATCTGCACCCCTACCCCTCAACTGCTAAGTTCTCATTTGGGGTCTCTAACAATTATAAACAACACTTGCCTTCTAAAGACACAATAAGTGCTCCTGTGATAGTACTTCTTGTGTGGGATCAGGACATTAAATTGCCTCCTTCCCCCAACTATGGTGACTTGTTTCTTAAGAGTGGTCAAAGAGAATTTTAAGTGTTTAAACATCACCTTGCCCCCAGAAGGCATTCAGCTCAGCCTCAACACACTGGCCAAGGATGTTATAGATAGGATTTCCCTATGTTTCCTCACAGGAGGATGTAGTTGAATTGTATTTTCAAAAAAGATATGTTGAATCCTAAACCCTGGTACCTATAAATGTGACCTTATTTGGAAACAAGGTCTTTGCAGATATATTCAAGTTAAGATGAAATCATACTGCATTAGAGTGAGTCCTAAACCCAATGACTGGAGTCCTTATAAGGAGATACAGAGCCACAAAGAGAGCAAAGAGAGACAGGGTGAAGAAGAACAAATGATGATGGAGGTAGAGACTGTAGTGATGTATCTACACACCAATAATGCCAAGAATTGCCAACAATCACAAGAAGCTGGTGGCAGGGAAAGATTCTTCCCCAGAATTTTCAGAGGGAGCATGTCTTCATAGACATCTTGGTTTTGGACTTCTAGCTTCTAGAACTGTGAAAGAATAAATTTCTGTTGTTTCAAGCCACACAGTTTGTGTTAATTTTTTACAACAGCCCTAGGAAACTAATATATGGGCCAAGGCAGGGTCTGGGCAATTGCTAATATATCTTGTTGTACCTGAATAAATGCCTCCATCCAAGAGGAAAGGTCAAGTAGTTAGAAATGACATTTATGGTGAGGGGGGAGATAGAGATGTAAAAATTTGAGCTGAGATTTATGAGTGTATTTTGTCAATTTTACCTTTGAGATCACATTCTCCACCTGTAGGTATTATTCTGATCTTTCAAGGCCAAGATGAATATAACTTCAAGTTATATCAAAATCTGCTACTAAAATTTAGCACTCCCTTCTCTGCATTTTCTCAGTTATCATTCCCAGAACTTTGGTTTACCCATATCATCCTGTGTAAATTATTTGTATTTGCATATTCAGTGAAATCACCACGATCTTTCAGTATTCTGAGGGCCTCTATTTTATTCATTTTAATGTTTTCAGGGATGAATACAACTTGGCTCATTGTATATAGTGTCAGTAGCCAATTAAATCTTAGTGAATGAATCATTCTGCATATTTATATGTGTACATTCTTCACTGCATTTTTCTAGTATGGTTCTACCCAATTGCAATTAAAGTATGGAACTATGAAATGGATGGAACATGGGATGGTTGAATAACAGTAAATAAAATTTACCAGCTATTAATTCAGTCCACCTAAGCTTACTTGTCTACTTAATCTCTTTCCTCAGTAAGTACATTCTTGTTCTCTGGGTCCTTGTTTCTGTATTTTATATTTAAAATCAGAAATAGATTTTTCCTTATCTATTTCTGGTTTATATTCTTACTTATTAATGAGGCAGTTTTATGCTACTGAGGCAAATAAACCTACTAATAAGGTTATGCTGTGAAGTTGAGTTAAGATCTGTGGAGAATTTCCAGCTGTTTATTTTTCCATCTCCCAGACAAATACGGGAATGGGTTTCCAAAGCATATTAAGTTATAATTTCCATTTCTACATACAAAATGGAACTACAATTTGGAAAAAGGACTCTGTGTTTGAGCTGGCAACTGGCTGCTATATAATTATCATTGCTCTTCTTTATTAAATGCCCGCCTTTGCCTTATGTGGCGCTTTGTTGATAGAAGTAACCCCAATCTTGTTGCTATGGTGACAGTAACAGTAGCTGAGAGGATTTTGTTTGTGGTAAACAAATTCAGGCATATGCTTGAAGCCTGGTGGAGCAGCTTCCCAGCTTCCCTTATGCTGCTGTCCTTGCATAAAATCAAAGACCTGCAACTAAAAAACCCAGAGCCCAGATTTGAAATGGAAAAATGGGAATCAGTCCTAGATAACTGTTTCTTATGTATGTGGGAATGTCCTGGTTGGTATGTCCATGTTCTTAAGGCAGGGCCTCCTCCAATGGAGGGGCTTCTCTGTGCAATATCATCAAAGAATGACCCATTCTTTGGCCCATTTTTCTCTCATGAATGAGAGAAAGTCTTACACACCAGGGGACAGGTGGCATCAACTGCATTGCTGGGGTAATACATTAACAGAATGAGAAAAACTGTATCTCTCTTTTCCCTCCCAAATCCTCTCTCCAAAAGCAGTCTGCCATTTTATGTTAGAAAGAGAATCCCCTCCAAAACATGCTTTTATAAAAACTGATGTCAGACACCTTCAACCCCATTTCTTAAACTTTGAGGTTCTATGAAAGTACCATCACTGGAAGGAGAACAGCTGTAATGTAGGTAGGTAGAATCTAGGGCAGGATTCACTTTCCTGCACTGTGGAGAACATATTGGTGGGTAGTCTTGTTTCAGAGACACTCGATAATCCACATTTCTCCCTGTCTCCTGCATCTACCTCCTCAAATGTTTTCTCTGCAATTCGACAGCTGAGTGAGTTGCTACTTTAAGGTAAGATTCTTCTTCTACTTTAAGGTAAGATTCTGATGGGTCAAATAATAATGAAAAATTTAAAAGCTTTAAAATATTATCAGTTATTTATGCCCAGTAGTGTCACAAATTAGAGAGTCTTTCTTGGTACAGAGCAATAGTGGAATAAAGTAGATTACCTAGCGGTACATGGTAAATCCTTTAGGAGACAGCGGAAGGGTCACCAGCCTGAAATACCAAGAACAACTTTTTTGAACTTAGTAATAGTCCCCAAGAACTACTAGAATCCTGATGTACTTGCTCATTATTTTCAACAGTAGTAAAAGAGCTTGTTGGCCTCCCTCTCAGGTTCCCCACTCTTCAAGTGCCTAGCGCTACTGAAAGAAAGACTTTAACACAGCAATATTGGAAGCCAATTTTCAATTCCTCAATTCCTGCTAAAGATTTTCTTGTGTTTTAACCTTTTGTTCAGACGTTTATCTGATAGGTCCACAATAAGAATATAATGCCATAGGGTTAGATGTAGCTTATCAACTCATGTCCTCCAATGTAGGGTCTGGGGATGGTGGGATGAACAGAATAAGCCAATATTCAAGTGATTTCTCTGCTAAGAACACTAATCAACATAACACTGGTTGGTGTGGTGTATTTGTTATGTTTATCTGTGTAAGTTACCAAAACCAAAAAAAAAAAAAAAGTATTTTTATAAGAATCCTGAAATTAAACAGTAGTAATAATACTAAAAAAAATATAGCATAGCTTTACAATGTAAAACAATTTTCTCTTTAATAAGATAAAGAAGTGTCAAAGGCATACTGATGAATAAGAAAGATAACTGAGATTTTCGATACTATTTCCTACAACTCAGATTTGCTATCTTTTTAGTCATACAGCATATGTGTTTGTGTCTCTTGATGTCCTAATTCTGTTTCTGAGACCTTCACCCAACACATTTACCTTCTTAACTGTCAGTTCCCAGCGTCTTCCTATTCCTCTATAATTGCTCAAATACTGTTTGGACGCGCACACACACACCACACACACACACACACACACACACCCCATGCCTCCTCTTCAGTTCTGCCATGCCATAACGCAGGATAGAAGTTCTTCTTTTCTTGCTATAACATCTTATTCAGCCACTCACCATTATGATTCCTTATTACCAGACTGCTGAGTGGGTGAATGAAAATTTTGGCATATGTCATCTGTTTTTTTCTTCATGATTACCAGTTAAAAGATTGGTACTACTTCTCATGTGTCTGAAGGAGAAACTGGGCATGGAAGGGTCATGCAGATCCAGGAGCCACAATTCGAACTCATGTCTGACTACATAGTTTATGTTCTAATTATAACACTAAGAGGTTCTTTAGCAAACATGCTTTGTTTCTAAGCAGTGAAAGTATTCTGTATGATACAAAATTGGTAGATGCATGATATACACATTGTTCAATACTAAGAACTATATAATACAAAAAATGAGCCTTAATGTAAACTAAATTTTAGTTAATAGTAATATATCCATCTTTGTTCATCGATTATAACAAATGTACCACACTAAAGTAAGATGTTAGTAACTGGGAAAACTGGGAATGAGGGGAGATATAGAACTATATTTTCTGATTAATTTTCTATATATCTAAAACCATTGTAAAAATAAAGTCTATTAATCAAAACCGAAAATGGGGCAGGGTGCGAGAAGGTGCTGTTCCAAATGAAGTGGAAAATGGAAGCGTGTCAGCAGTTCGAGGTAAGGGAGATGGGCTCCTCCAAGTCCCCTTAATTATTCCTCTGCCTATTTCTAAGAGTGTTTGGATTACTATGTCCACACATATAAAGCTGCCATCTGAACTATGAAGTAAATTGTATTCAGAGTCTGGTAAAGGTCGGGGTGCCTGCGTAGCTCAGTGGGTTAAACTGATGCCTTAGGCTCAGGTCATGATCTCAGGGTCCTGGGATCAAGCCCCACGTCAGGCTCTCTGCTCAGCGAGGAGCCTGCTTCCCCCTCTCCCTCTGCCTGCTTCTCTACCTATTTGTGATTTCTCTCTTTGTCAAATAAATAAATAAAACCTTTAAACAAAAACAAACAAACAAACAAAGTCTGGTAAAGGTAAAGAAGATTGGACACCTCTCCATCTACCTCCCCACTCAAAACAAGCCAATTTGCCTATGCTTCAGTTTCTATAAAATGCACAGATGTGCTAGAATTCAGCTCTCTCTCCAGGGAGCAGTAAAGTGCTGTTCTGAAGTATTTCAAGACTGGAGCATCCCAGGGCCTGGCACAAGGCCTGGGACACAAGGGAGGAGATAAAGCACAAATAGAAAAGCAATGTTATTGGGAAATTGTAGTTTAACATATGTGACAAGCACTCCCCCCTTGTCTCCTAGGATTTCTTCCATATTGCTTTCAGAATCCCTGTGTCATGATATCTGGGGCATACTTGCCCCTTCCTCTACACGTTGATTCTCTTTTACATCCTAGAGTAGGAGGAGGGAGATGAGATGAAGGTCACATGTGTCTTCTTCAACAGAAACTGTGAATTAGTTTTCCAACACTTTGTCAGCTCCAGTGCCAGCATCACCACCACCTCTAGAGCGTTTATGTCTTTTGGAGCCCGGTGCAAATTCACCTTCTGAAATGCATCCCTGATAGTCACCTTCACCCTTTCTTTCAACTTTTCACTGAACACTTCAGCTGGACATCTCAGAGTTCAGAACTTGATGACATGCTGCTGTATTATATGCTGTATTTGCAATTTACAATCTTGCCTAATTTTTAAAAAAATCTGCACATTTATGTCTGTGTACCTGTCTAATCCTAAAGACAGGACTTTTCCTTTTACATTTATTGAATCTCCTCTCCTATCTATCTTCAACTATTGCCACTGTGTGTTGGTTGAAGACAAAACAATTATGTTGGAGATTCCAAAGAAAGAACTTAGAAGCCCTCTGTGTGCCTTATTTCCTGTCTTAATCAGGCCTTGAAACTCCAATTTTTACCATTACACTTGTTATGCTTAGTGTGTTGACTCTGAAATCACCCTTTTGGATACTTACTGAGATAATTTGTTTCATTAGTCAATGAACACAGAATCTGTTGTGCTATGTTTGAGATTTTAGGAGAATTAGATATCCTGTTTAAATGAAGAACTGGAGAGTAGAGTTTTCCTTTGGGTAGAGAGGAAAAGCAGGATAGCAGAACTGTGGGACAGAGGGCATAGACCTTATGCAATGAGATCAGTTTGCAGCATCCTCCACAGTGTTGTATATTATGAGAGAACATGGCCCCAAGAAAGAAATACGGATTTAGTGTTCAACTACCTGCTCTAATATTTTAAATCCCTATGACTACATTTCTTAACCTCCTTAAGGTTAAAACTCAATTTTCACATCTAGAAATGGGGTTTGTTTCTGTCTTATACACATCTGTGAAGGCCACAGAATACCAGAGTAAGTTGTTGCAAACTTCAAAATATAGGTATGGATTTGTTAGCAATAAACCATGGGCAGAATGACAGCATTTGCTACCTTGGGAAGATGGGAGATGGGTTGACGGATGTAGATTCTAGAAAAATAGGCAGGGGTTTTCAGTTAAAAAGCTTCTCTACTTCAGCTCTTCATCAGAGATTAATTCTGTTGGAAGGCACAGAAAATTCAAAATAAATGAACAAACCTTTGTAATTGTAGTTGAGACTCTGTTTTCTAGATAATAAGATTGAGTCACAGAAAGATAAAGTGCAAGTCCAAGTTCCAGTGCATAAAAGACAGTCATACTCATGTATCTGTGGCTGAAGCTTGTGAAGATTTTCAAGTTATTAGACCTGACCTTGCATATATATACATAACCCATAAAGAAATACATACATATATACACGCATATATGTAATACATAAATACATACATAGTTCTTTATTGGTTACCTTAGCCATAGTTTTTATTCTTGTCATGGAAAATTTGAAGGCCATCTGGCAAAGACCTGTCAATTTGCCTCTAGGTTTTCAATGGTGATTCAACACTTTTGCCTAACTTGAACACTAAATAACACCAATAACATGGGTAGGTGCTGCATTTACGTTGCACTTTGCATTTATAAAGTTCTTTTGCTTTTTTCCACCTAGGTACTATCAAGGCATTTTCTGTAAAAGAGAAGGAAAAATGTGCATCCTCTACAAATGGACCTTTTCCTATGAACTCCTCCAATCACCTTCATTCCTAAAAATTTACTCTCATGAAATTTTTTACCAATAACAGACTAATCCCAAGGCTTGGGCTTTTTTGTCACAGAACTGACCAAGAACTGACCTAAAGTCAATTATTGAGGACTTACCAGGTATTACATAAAGATCCAAGAAGAGGCATCAGACACTGCCCTATTCAGGTAGGCAAGCTCTATACTTCACAGAAACAGAAGGTGCTATGACATGGAGCAAGCTAAACCCCCAGCAGTGACACACTGAGTTCAGTGAAGGGCTAATGGCACTGAATTTGGGAGTTCAGGAGAAGGTGCCTGAGTGTTGAAGCTGTTCTGAGGAATGTCAAGATTTAAATCAGTAGAGTAGAGGAAAGGACAATGCCATTGGCACAGGAAGGGGACAGAGGACAGGGAAGGCAAATCAGATGAACAAGACCAGCAAGAAGACTGTTCCGGATGGAATAGAGTTGGTTTTGGGAAGTGATGAAAGGTAAGGCAGAAGAACATTTTAGGATAATAAACCACCATTCCTGCCAAAATGAGAAACCAGGACTTGTGTTGTCAACACTAATGTGTGAACAAAAGATAGAGTTTCAGAGACTGAACAAAGAGCCAGAGATATTCGAGTTTGACTTTTGACATCTAAAGCCAACACCTGGGGCACCTAGATGGCTCAGTGGGTTAAAGCCTATGCCTTCGGCTCAGGTCATGATCTCAGGGTCCTGGGATCGAGCCCCGCATCGGGCTCTCTGTTCAGGAGGGAGCCTGCTTCCCTTCTCTCTCTGCCTGCCTCTCTGCCTTCTTGTGCTCTGTCAAATAAATAAATAAAAATAAATAAATAAATAAAATCTTAAAGCCAACACCTGCAGAACTTGAGCAAGTTATTTGACTTCACTGAGTCTTAATTTTCTCTGAAGTAAAACTGATTTAATAAAATCTCCTAGGTCTATTATATAAGTTAAGTAGTTCCTATAATAGAGTAGGTGCTGAAAATGACTTTGTTTCTTGTTTTTTTGGTTTTTTTTTTGGCTGCTGTTTTTTTTGGTATTAGTTTTATTTTTGCTTGTTTTTGAATAGCAGTCATGCTGATGCATGACTCTTTTTCTTCTTAGCTTCTTATTAATTGTCCAAGTCAGAATACTCCTTCAAACAATACATCTTTTTCTACCTATTCTCATTGCTCTGTTAGCTTTTGGAGCCAGCATAGTCTTCCTGATTATGGATCAGGGGGCTTTGAATTTCCATTTATCTCTAGTCAGATCTTCTTCACATTTTGGGAGGTACCTCTGTCACTGTCTGCCTTTGAGGCATTTTTAGAAACTAAAAGCCATACAATAAAACTTTATAATGAAAAATGATAAGAAACATGCAAATAATTTTATTTTTATACTCGAAGAGCACAGAGGATTTGATGAGTAGATAACTGGCAACTTTAAAAGAGTTTTTCTCCTTCAACAGAAATATTCCCCTCATTGACCTCCTATGGTGCCTGAAATTCCACCATATGCTCTTTTCCTTAAAGAGCCATGGACACAGCAGGAGCATATTGATACAATGATGGTTTTCACGGCATTATATTCCCTGGAAGGGGTAACACATTAACCAGCCAGCACACAAAAAGGATGCGTATCATGTCATCTCATATTGGTCACACTCTCTACTATTCTCTTTAACACCACAGAGGTGCTTCAAAAGTGGCCAGGATCAAAACAATAGTAAGAGCAAATATCTGAAGTACTTACTATATGTCAACTAAGTGAAATTCTCACGCTAGTTTTTAGAAATGGGTACTACCACAACTCCTATTTTACAGTTGAAGAAACCTAAGGAGAGATGCTAAACTTGTACAGATTAAGTCACAGGGCTGGGATTTTAACTCGGGCTTTTCAGCTCCAAGGGTGACAGTTAACCATTATACTACACTGTCTTGCTTTGTGTAGTGGTTGCTTATTTCCTATTCCTATGATTATTAATAGGATTTTTTGGGAAGACATGAAGGAAATACAATGATGACAAAGAGAATTATTTTGCATCTATAGTAAAAGGTTTTGTTTGTATACATGTGTGGTGCCTCCTCCCCCCCCCCGACTTTGGGTATGGGAGTTGCCATGCCCTGGCAGCTTCACCTCTGAAGGGCTTTGTAAGGCTTATCAGGGGAAATTAAATAAGCTGGCTTCTTATGCATGGTCTTGTTTCAAACCTTAAAACTAAATAGCAAAGCATATTTTCTTGAAGTTTCTACACTACACAGTCTACACTCTGAAGCTCTCTATAGCCTAAATCTTAGAATGAAAAACATGCATTCTGTGAAAGTAATTTAACAAGGAGGCCAATAGACCGAGGTGGTTCTAATATTCTGGTAGCCTACATAAGCAAACCAAAATGTAAATGGGACTTGTAAATGTCCCAAAATGTAAATTCCTATAAATGCCTTAAGGTTAAGAAATCTAAACTTAACAACTAATGACAAACAGCCAACTAGGGTTTCCCAAATAAAGGAACAGCTTAAGCTATACCCAATCAAATAATTTCCTTGCTTTGCTTCCAAATCTGTTCTATAAAAGCCTTTTCCTTAGCTCCTGCTGGTGGAGCACTCCCAACCATTTTTGGTTTGGCACTACCTGACTGTAATAGATGTTTGCTCAAATATACTATTCAAAAATTTAATGTACCTCAGTTTACCTTTTAACAGTCACATTGTACTAAATCTCCTGGAAGCCTAATTTTATTAGTAGATACCTGGATAGAGATATCAATACAGAAGAAGAAAATCAAATGTCCCACATCACTCATGATTATCTTGAGGAATACAAGATAGGAGAGCTTTGGCAGAAAAAGAGGTTGAAAGACTGACATCAAAAGAACATGACAGCACAGAATATTTATGGACTAGAGCACTTAAAGTAGAAAAGCTTCTAAAGATAAGTGGAGAGGCTCCAATATATGGAGGAATTGGGCCATTTAGGTATATGCTATCTAGAAGCTTGACAACACAACACAGTTTGTTTGTCAGTAATTATGGAAGGCTGTATCTTCCAAAGATGATCACAATAATATTTCTCATTACTTGGCTCTGCAGTATGATCTCGCTGTTCCTTCATCAGGTGACAGAGTTCATTTCTCCACTCACTTGAACCTGGGTAAGGTGAGACCAGTGACTATTGTCTAATAGAATATGTGTGATAGTGACACTGAGAACCTAGTGACCATGCTGAGAAGACCAAGGTGCATGGAGTAACCATATATAGGTGCTCCTATAGATAGCTCTGGTTCCTAGCTAACAGCTAACAGCAAGTCCAGCCATATAAGTGATCAATCTTGGTAATCTAGACCAGTCCATCCTTTCAATAACTCCTGCCCCACCTGTTGTCTGACTGCAGCCACATGCAAGGCCGAGCAAGAACTGTCCAGCTGAGCTCATTCAACCCACAGAACCATAGAGATAATAAACTGTTATACTAAGCTGCTAAATTTTGAGGTGGCTTGTTACACAGAAATAGACAACCAGGGGTACCTGGGTGGCTAAGATGGTTAAGCATCTGTCTTGGGCTTTAGGCATGATCCCAGGGTCCTGGGATCGAGCCCCACATTGGGCTTCCTGCTTAGTGGGGAACCTGCTTCTCCCTCTCCCTCTGCTATTTCCTCCACTTGTGCTCTCTAGCTCTATCTCTCTGTCAAATAAATAAATAAACTCTTTAAAAAAAAAAGAAATAAATAGACTACCAAAACAGTAATGCAACTGAAAGGGACATAAATATAATGCTACCCCAGAGTCCTTAATACCTAAGAACTAAGCAGAGAACATTCTAAGGTACTGATACATCACAATATGACATTTATGGAACACGCACTAGTCATACTTTTCCTTTGATTGAGGTTCTATGCCTTCACTCCAGTGAAGGTCACTTGTCCTTACTTAGCACAAGAAGGACTTTCCTTTATGAGATTTTTGGTCTTTTTCTTCTGAATCAATGTATTGCAGATTCAGGCTATAGATCTTCAATCTCCAAGTTCCACTGTAGCTTCTTGGAGAAGCACTTCCTCCTTTGAACCCACCTTGTTGGTAATTAAGGCCTATCAGGAAATGGGAAGTAATGGACAGGAGAACACTTAAAACTCAGCCAAAAGACCAAAAAATCCCACTTCCATCTTCCATGCTTCATTTCATTTTTCATGAAGAAGATAAAAATAAACACAGCATTGACCACAATAATAACTTCTGGGCCAGTAAATTACCTGGTGAGTTTCTCTACTTGGAGCTTTATCTTCTAAATTCCTTTCAAGTGTTCTGCAGCTGTGTCATGAAAATTTAAACTAGGAATTTATGAAACACAGTGGCAAGTGCTATTGTTTTTAGGCCACTGGTTCCTATCCATGAAGTCATGCTTCTTCCACTCCCTTCTTATTCTATGGTTTTGATATGGCCACTCCCAGTTTGCTATCTATGTTCTCATTTCTCAGCTACCTTCTAAGCATGTCTGATAATTTCACTTGTTTAGTTCAATTTATATATATTTGATCTTTTCCTTCTTTGATTAAATGTCAGTGGTAATTCAGTTAGTAGCACAAACAGATTAGTACTACTAGTAAGCTGAGGTCAAAAGCACAGGATATTTTCTCCAGCTTCTTAAACTTCCATTTCTAGATATTATTTTGCACAAGATTACACTGTAATTCTAAGATTTCTTTTCTTGTTAAAATACAAAAATGTGGCCTGTGAGGAGAGATAACAGATCCTTTCTGGAAATCATCTATTAATGGAATTCAAAGTGTTCCTGGATACCAGATCCTAAGGTGGCTAAATAAATCATATCATTTAGATATGTAAGAGACTTTAAAAATTATTTACTTGAGTATACTCTGTTTTGAAAAGTACATGGTTGAGTGGTCCAGGGGGTACAGTCCTGAGAAGAGCCTTATTCTGGCATGGTGATTCAAAGTAGAGATGGGCTATGACAGTCAAAAGACATGGAGGTGTGGCTACTGTGATAGACCAAGCCTAGAATGAATACAGTTCAGGAGGTCAGGCAGGCATCTTCTTGGCACTTTCCTAGCAGACAAGGCAGGCTTGGGGAGAGTGAATGGAATGGGGTTGTGTGGGTGGAACTTAACAGCTGTGTAATCCATAAATCCCTGCTGCCTCTCCGCTTTGGTGAAGATGTGAACCTATGCTCATGGCCCTGAAAAAGACTGTCCTTTTTATTAACAGCTGATTTCTGAGGATAGAATCCCAAGTTTTCTCACATACAACATCATTCAGTGGCTGTGGCTGTTTACACCAAGAAGGGCATTTGCTCCATGCAGCTAAGAGGGCACACAGAATATTTCTGTCTTGATATAACTTGTGAGATTTGATTTTTAACCTTTTCATGTGACCTGCTTTTCTTTATAACCAAAAAAAAAAACCACCAAAAATCTTAAAATCATAAAATCTTAAAAATCATAAAATCTATATAGAACTTTAGCTCCAAAGTTAGATATAAAAATTAGATTGCCTGCAGTAAATTGCTTTTCCCATGGTGTAACATTGTTTTGTTTTGTTGCATGCATATTTGTGTGTTTCTTTCACTCACCAAGCAATTTGTTCAGCAAATGATTGTAGACTATCTAATATGTCCTATGCACTTTTTTATACTTTGGGATACTCAACTGAATAACACAAGTCTCATCTAAACTTATACACTGATCAGAGACGAACGAACAGTAACAATAGAGGACAGGGGCTGTAAAGGAAGCACAATGCTGTGCTTTGGGAACACAAATAAAGTGTGCCTAACTCTTCCTGCTTGGGTCTGGAAGCTTTTGTAGGGGGAGCCACCAAAGAGAATTTTAAGGAATCTCCCAGCTGAGAGCCATGTTCCCCAAATGGGGTGCATTCTGAACAAAGAAATGGAAAAATAAAGTGTACAGTGCACAGGTTTAGGATGAAAGGGGCAGAGCCCCAGGGTGGAGTGCTCCATTTAGGCTTGACCCCTGGCAGACCACTTGCTTGCTGTGCAAACTTCAATAAGCCTCTGATGTCTCTATGTATCACTTTCCTCATCTGGCAATAACATCTGGCAATAATAATGATATGTACCTCATAAGGTTGTTCAGCAAATTAAAAAAATAGCTTATGTCAAGTGCTTAGAGAAGTGCATGACTCCATAAATGCTAGCTATTTTTATAGCTAAAATTACGGGTCTGATTGGGAAAGAGACAGAGAATGAAACTGAAAGTAAGGAAGGAATAGAACATAAACTTTTCCAAGTATCGTATGAAGTTTGGATTTTATTTATATCCAAAAGCATGTCTTGGAAATGCTTTTAAGTAGGATGATGGCCTGATTAAACATCTATCTATAAAAAGGTTTCTTGGTGGTGATATACAGGTAGAAAGACCAATTATGAGATCCCTGTAGAAATGCAAGTCAGACGAATACTTAAAACTAGAGACAAGAGAAGTAAAAGAGGAGTGTGAATAGATATAAGAGACCATAAAGACAACCTAGATCATCTAGGGACTATATTGTATATAATAAATAGCCTAAAATGATTGGTATTCCTTTGTTTGCATAACTATGTGGGTAGTAATAACATTCCTCAGAAAATAAAATTCAGGAAAAGAGTGAGTTGAAAACAATATGAGTTAGTTTTCAGACACAATGGGCTTGAAGTATTTATAGGCTATCAAGGTGGACAGCTATAAACAGATGTCAGGAGTTGAATATTTATTCAACATGCATCTTGAAATGTAGAATTAGTAATCCTGAGTTTAAGTACAGTTAAGTCACAGAAAGTATGAAATAAAAAAACTAGAATTTACTGAGTATTTATTGTATGCTAGGTCATAAAGTAATCTCTTTGCATGGATAATCCCATACATTATACACAACCCCTGAGACAGGTGCTATATGTTTTCCATTCAACACACAAGGGAAGTTCTTTAACTGCAAGTGATATGCCAAAGTTGCACAATTAGCAAGTGGGGAATAGAAATGCATAAATTACTATTAGATTCTTGTGACAGATCCCTCAACATACTAGTGGGTTAAATAAAGAGAATGTATTTCATTTTCATCTCAAATAAATATAGAGGGACGTTCTAATTTATTTCGCTTTATTAGGCTTCCTTTTCAAAATCCATCCTGTCTGTATTCCAACCAGCAGAAAAGATGAAAGAAGGAACTCAAGTACGCCACCTGAGCTTAAAGACACGCTCTATAAATTGGATACAACACGGCTGTTTACATCCCATTGACAGTACTTCAGTCACATGGCATGCCTAGGTAAAGGGAAGCTGGGAAATGCAGTTTTTTTGTTTTTTTTTTTGGTTCTTCTGGGAAGCTACTGCTCACATAAAAATGTGAGGTTCCATTGGCAAGTATGAATTAGAGAACAAATACTGAAATAAAAGTGACAATTTCTACTACAGGGATCTACTACAACAAAATGCCAAGTTTAGGAAACTTAACTGAGGACATCAATTGGATTCCTGGAGGACCTCAGGATTAAATGGGGAAGCTGGGCAAAATGAGTTTAAGAAGTATATTGACTAGGATAGGTCTGAGACCTACAATCACTATCATAAATCCATTGATTGTATGGATATCTAGGCATAACAGTAGGTAGAGCACACTGAAAAATTAATATTCCTTCTAGGAACTCGGTGCACATCATGCAGACAACTCTGTTGAAGAGAAGCATGGAGAAATCTGGAGAGGAATTAGAACTAGGTATAAGTTAAAACATCAATTCAGTTCAACTCCCATTTTAAAGACTACTAATAAGCCAGGCATAATGAAACAGTGGTCATTTCCTTAATAAATGTTTGCTCAAATCATAAAAAGGTTTATATCAGGGTTTCTGTAAATAGTGAACTTTCCTAGTGCTTTTAAAATGAACTCAGTTTAAAGACATGGAATTCACAGGCAATTTTCAGAAACATATTTATGAGGCGAGTACCTAAATGTAAAGTACCTAATATGTACCTAAATCTCAAGCATAGAAAGAAATGAGATTAATGCAAAGAGAATCATTGCATGTAATTATTTAGATTTGAAGAGGTAGAACAAGTGTTTCTAAGGGAGCTCCTTTGAGGAGATAAGTTTTCATGTAAGGCACTTACCTTGAATAATGTCTTACAAGAATACCTAAACAGGGTGGTTCAGTTGGTTAAGCATCTGCTTTCAGCTCAGGTCATGATTCCAGGGTTCTGGGATAGAGCCCCACATCAGGCTCCTTACTCAGTAGGGAGCCTGCTTCTCCCTCTCCCTCTGCCTGCTGCTCCCCCTGCTTGTGCGCTCTCTCTCTCTGTGTCAAATAAATAAAATCTTAAAAAAAAGAAAGAATACTTAAACAGAATCCTTAAATAGACCTCTATGTCCTTTATGCTCTTGGTTTTATGCTGAAGCTACTTTTCAAGAGTCTTTATATAATTTCGGGGGGATAGAATCATTGGGAACGATGAAGATGTCTTATCAATTGTGTGACAGTCCTGGGAAATATGTGAGAGGAGAAAAGAAAGCCTATGCAGGTCATACTGTTTATCAGGTATATATACATATGTACCGCTCACCCAGAAATAATTACAAATTCAAACGGAATAAGGGATTCAATTATAGGCTTTGAACCCTTGGTATGCACAAACCCACTGTGACCCTTATAACTCTAACACAGTGTAGCATCCCTCCATTGCCTTTCGCACCAAAGATGACCTGGTCTCATCCTTGGTGTGATTCTGTGATTAGAATTTTTGCTGAAACCTAGGAACATTTGTTTACTACAGAAGGCCCCCCACCTTCAATCCTACCCTTCATATCTGTCCTTTTTAATTTGATAAAGCCTGGAATTTCACCATTAGAAAGTTATTGTTTTAGTTTAAACTCAATAGGACATTTTTATACATTATATATTTTATGTTATACAAAGATTTCTTGTAATGAAATACAGGACTCTTGTCCCCTATTTACATTTCAAGTATTGAAGGACAGGCTAAACTACCTGAAACTTTTGGAAAATGAATATAGAAATTCAAATTGTGAGTATATTTCCACTTCCTTGTTTCCATACTGCACCTTATGTTTAGAGAACGACCCTGAAATTCTTTAAAAGCCTCCTCAACAGAGGAGGCAATTTCTTAGCAGGGACATTAAATGTTTGGTTAAATAGTCTTTTTCATTTTTTCATCTCGGGTAATAATGGGAGTTGCAAATATTTGGCTTCAAACTGTCCTCACTGGTTCTGAATAAGTCTGGTACTTTTTCTCCTCTTTGTCCTCACTAATGCTATTTCTTACCTGGATGGTCCTTGATATTTCTTTCATGTTTCAACTATGCTCTTATTAAAGTAAACTACACATAATCTCATATTTATACAGCTCCACAATTTTTCACTAAAAGATCACATCTCTGTAATGACTTCCCAGATTAAAAGTAGATGATTAAAGTACTCTAGAAACTCCTCTGGTATTCTAGTATGGAATAGGAAAAAAACTTTTCTTCTACCCTCTTAGGTTGTATTACTGGAGACTGCAAATTAAATTTACAAAAGAAAGACGGACCATTTGCCTTCCTGTATGTGCTAAAAAACACTCAAGGCAACTGCCAAATGAATCTGGGGCCATCCACTGGAGTTCCCAAATGGTGAGAAATTGGCAAATTGATTATATTGTCCCCTCCCTCCAAGTGAGGGTTCTGACAATGCCTTGATTTGTGTGGACACTGCATCTAGCCTAACCCAAGGTCTTCCCTGTTGTCACATAAACCAGATCACCCCCATTTTGGGGATTAGAGAAACTGAGTACCATGTATGCATACTCTAGTTGAATAGTGATCAAGGTCACATTTTAAGGGTCATGATGTACAAGACTGGGCAAAAGAACATAGCATTGAATCCCCTGTTCCATCCCCTGCTTAACCTACATGCAAAAATGCTAGTTGGAAGGAAAAAAAGAATATTAAAGCAGCATATTCAATTATTATAAATCAAAACCATCTTGGACGGGTTGACTAAGACAAGATCCCAGGCTTTAACACATTTGAATGATCAACCACTAGGGCTTGTTGCTCCATATGCCAGATTGGGGACCACTAGTGAGATACCCAACAGTGTAAAGGCGTAAAAGTCATGGGAGACAGCCAGTGTCCCTATTCCTAGTGAGGATCAAAGTGTTATGCTGCTGAGAACACCAAAGCCCATCATGCCTGGGAGAGGCATTAGCTTCCAGAATTTGCAATGGGATGTCCCACTGGGATGGCTGAGTTACACACCCCTGGGTGAGAGGGAACTACTAAGTCTCCACTGGAATCTCATTGTCCTGGTGTAAGCTGAACCTGTAAATGCAATATGCCTGAAATGAAACATGCATCATTGGAGAGGGGAAGGTGGGGATCCTGATCTGGCATATCCAATCCACAGGCCACCTCCTATGCTTGACAGTGATGCCCCCAAGACCAGCACACGAGGTGTGTACAACCAGGTCAAGTTCCTAAGGCTGAAGCCACATTAACATCTAAGGGTCAGGACACACATATAATTCCTACAGAAGGGAAAGAACTTCTCATACAAGTTTCTACTAAGTATTTGTCTTCTTGACCTTAGACTTCTACAATTCCTGTGGGTTTTTGGTCATGAGATGGTCATCTAACAGAAATGCCTTACTACAATGGGTCTACCTGCATACCCAGCAAAGGAATCAATCCAACTATTGGGTATGTGGCCATTCTCTAGCCCACTGAGATTGCCATGGTGGTTGTCACTACCTCTGGGACAGGGGATGAAGGGCACTAGAACAGCACATTAAGGAAGAACAACCTAGGATTAGTACTCTTAATTCATCTGATGTTACCAATACTGATCCCAACACCTGGCCTGTGACACATACTACCAAAAACACTGGGCATGGGTATTCTTTATCTGTCAATCAAACTACATGGGCAACCCATCAAACTGCTGGCTAACAGGGTCCTAAAAACACCACCATCAGAGCCAAGGGTGGCTATATTCAGATTTGGGATGGTTTTGTAGGCAGAAAAAGTTAGGGATCTTTGGAAAAAGAGAAAAGACATAGCTCCTTGTCATAAGAAAAGTCATTTTAGACCCCTGACCATCTTGTAATCTATGCCTGGCCAGTGTTTTTTGCCCAAAGCACAGTTTTCACAGAACTTGCAGGGATATGTTGAAATTGCAGAATTACAGACTTCTGTAGTTAATAATTTTAAGGAAACAAAAGAATGTACGAATGAACAGCTACAAACAGGTCAGAAGATAGATTAATTATATTAGGGACAATACATCAGTGGTAAAATTCTCATTGTTGATTTAAAAGTAAAGACTGAATACATTATAGAGTTCTCTTTTCAGGATTTAAATCCCTTTGAGTGCTTGAATATCTGATGAATTAGAGTCAGAGAATTAATGATGCTAACTAACCCTTCCTGGCCCTTGTGACTTTGATCAACTTAGACCTGGACTGTGTCACTTAGAGATGGCTCTTGCCCCAGTTCTGTGTTGAATCCCCCATCACACAAGCCCCTTCATGAATATGTATGTACCCTTAGCTTAAAACGTCCCCAGTTTTGCTGGCCAAGGAGACACCGCTTTGGGAAATATCACTGGTGTTCTCTTTTACTTGTTGCAAATAAAACCCTTCCTTTTCCTATTTTTGGCTTGGTTGTAGTTTTTGGCTTTACACCCAGCAAGAGTTAAGTAAACCCAGTTTCAGAGTAATAGATTCATGTGGCTTACCCCTGGTTAGCACTCACGCACCATTATGTTGGCAAAAACCACTCTAAATTAGGATATGGGATGGATATTACTGGAAGTACACAGTCTTTCTGTCACATTAAGGGGGGCCGACTGTTTTGACACTGACTGGTCACACAACCTAGGTATTTACTGGGTAGCCCCAAATAGGACCCACTGGTTGTGTGCCACAAACATTTGACTGTGGCTTCCATATGGGTGATTTGTACTGCAGTCTGAGTTTTTCCCGGACACAGGAGAGAATCTGCCCCATGGAAACAAAAGCTGCCAGCCTCCTTCTAAAGTCCAGGTGGGCACGTTCTGTTTTCCACTGTCATCATTTGGCTGCCATCGTTGTTCTACTGGCCTGAAGGACATTACGGCACATCAAAGCCTTTATTAAACTAAACACTCTCGCCCCCCGCAAGCCTTAAATGATAGCTGATAAATCCTGTCCTCACTGGATACCGAGACGTATCCCAAAATGGACGGTCTTGAACATTATCACTACCTTACAAGGGGACACCTGTGCCATTGCGAGCAGGACACTGTGCGATCACACCCCAGCCCTAAGCTAATGTAGCACCTTCATTAAATTCATGAGCATAGGAGTGAACACCCTGAGCGATCCGACTCCTAGCCCAGGGGGGTTAACCAATCAGTGGTTTGAATCATGAGGCTCTTGGTAAAGAAAACTGTCACTTACTTTGGGAATCATTCTCCGGATACTGTTTTCTCTTGTGCGATCTTCCATTGCTGCCCTGGCAACCGCTGGAGCCACGTAGCTGCCCAACGAGCCATCTCCACCTGAGAGAACCCCTAGCTCTCTGGGGGCATGAGGAGCAGGGGACACGTCAGGCTAGCAGCGGGTCACAGGGGCTGGAGAAGTGGTGGAGACCCCGGAAGGCATGAGACTGGTTGACGCAGTATTTGGAAACCTGCAGCTAGGTGTTCCTCACCCTCTCCCTGAATTCGGGATATATAAGGCGCCAGCAGTACCCACTCGGGAGACTCTTCCAGTGCGCAGCCGTGAACTGGCACGTGGTGCTGAGACGCTCTGGGCGCATGCGCATCGGCGTCCAGTTCCGGCCTCATTTAAGCCCTTCAGGCCCTACTGTGAGGAAGCGCGCCATCCTGCAGCGAGCTTGCACGGGGTCAAGACTCCTAGGTGAGTTCCCTCTTCCTGAAGCCTGCATGTTCTCCGCGTTTCCAGAACCTACCTATCACCAGTCCCTCCTCGCCCTCCAGGGACCAGAACTAGTACTAAAAGGGTAGGCCCCTTAGGGTTGGTTACTTGCGGTAAAGTGACTAGGAACTGTGTGGTAAAAACGGATTGATTGGTAAGGTTTGTTATACAGATGAGAGTTGTTACCATTTTCCTGATGGGGAGAAGAAATACTTTTATAAATGCAAATTTCTGTAACCTTTACAAAGGTTTTAAGCCAAAATGAGAGCGGGAGTTCTTCCAGTGTCTGCTGTTTTTCAGTTGCTTTCAACTCAAAGTAATCCTTCTGTCAAAATGGCATATTCTGACCCCTTCATGCTCTTCCCGTTATTAGCAACCTCTTTCCTGTCTTAAATCACTAGCTTGACTTTCATCCTCATTATTTTGTTTCAACTGGTTTTGAAATGTGTATAAATGGAAACATACAATCTATATGCTTTTGTGCCTAGATTTTTTCTTAGTATTATATTTTATTATGTTTATGATAATCATCCATGTTAATGGGTGTAGTTGTAGAACAACCATTCTCATGGCTTCATACGGGTCAGTTTTGTAAGAGTACCACAGCCTATTTATCAAGTCTAACATGTAATAGGTATTAGGTAGTTTACTGTATTGGAATAGCGTAAGTAGTGCTGTTATGAAAATTATTATATATGGCGTTTGATAAATATGTATGTATTTGTTAGGTATATACTCAGGAGTGAGGAATTGTTGAATCATAAGATATAAGTATAAACAACTTTAGTAGATATTGCCAAGTAGATGCAGCATATGAGTTCTGAATGTTCTATATACTGATAAACATTTGGTATTTTCTTCATTTTAAAAATTTTATTTATTATGGTAGGTGTGTACTGGTATTACAGTGTATCTTTGAATTTCCTGTCTCAGTGATGATGAGCTTTTTTTCATAGGTTTGTTTACTATTTGGATATCCTCTTTTGTAAAGTTCAGCCCTTTTATCCTTTTTTTAATTTTATGTTTTAAAGATTTTATTTATTTATTTGACAGAGAGAGACACAGCGAGAGGGAACACAAGCAGGGGGAGTGGGAGAGGGAGAAGCAGGCTTCCCGCTGGGCAGGGAGCTTGATGTGGCCTCAATCCCAGGACCTTGGGATCCTCTAAGGCAGGTGCTTAATGACTGAGCCACCCAGGTGCCCCCCTTTTGCCCTTTTTACCAGTAGATTGTTACCGATTTTGAGAGTTATTTATATGTTATGAAAATGATTCCTTTATAGATAGATGCATTACAAATGTCTTCTCTTACATTGTGGCTTGAATTTTTACACTCTTCCTAGAATATGTTAATTTAAAGAAAAATTTAATTTTTTTATTTTACTTATTTGTGAGAGAGAGAGTGAGCTTGTGCGCTTTCCTGCACAAGCAGGGAGAGCATCCAGCAGAAGGAGAAGGCTCTCTGCTGAGCAAGGAGACCAATATGGCATTCGATCCCAGAACCCTGGGATCATGACCTAAGTGGAAGGCAGGTGCTTAACCGACTCCTTAATTCAGGAATCCCAGAAAAGTTTATTTTTAAGGTACTTCAATTTGTGAATTTTTTCTTTATGTCTACTGTGTTTTTTGTCTTTAGAAATCTGCCTACAGCTCAGGGCCATGGATGTTTTCATCTTTGTTTACTGGTCTCTAGAAGTTTTTACTTTTTTTTTTTTTTTAATAGCAGCTTTACTCAAATAAAATTCACAGACCGTACAATCCACCCATTTAATGGTTTATGGTACGATTAAGTTTTGTTTTTTTTTTTACATTTAAGGGTTCATTTACATTTAGTGTTTTTTAATATATTCACAGATATAGGCAACCATGACCACAATCCATTTTAGAACATTTTTTACCACTTCAAAAAGAAATCCCCTGCTCTTGAACTATTGCTCTTCTAATTCTCAATCTCCTCAGGCCCTAAGCAACCACTAATTTACTTTCTGACTCTATAGATTTGCCCTTTTTGGACATTTAATAAAATTGGAATCAAGTATATCTGTAATTTGTTACTGACTTGTTTAGCACAAACCTTGTTTGCAAGGTTCATTATGTTGTAGCATGCATCATACTTTTTAATGACAATAATATTCAATTATATATGTGTATGTATGTGTGTGTATATATATCTCCATTCAATCATTTGGTGTACATTTAGAAGTTTTTAGTTTATCATTTTATCTTTTATATTTATATTTACTATCCACCTGTAATAGAATTAGGTGGTAATTCAAAATGGTGTAAATTCAATATTCATTTTTCTTATGGATACTGAATTGACATAGTACTATTTATTGAAAAGGCCATTTCCATCACTTTATCAGGGTGTTTTTGTTTGTGTGTGTGTGTGTGTGTGTGTGCACACTTATTTTATTTTTTTTTTTTATCATGCATCAGGTCCTTGTATATGTGTGAGTTTCTGGCTTCTGTATTCTGATCTGTTTGTATATCTGACTTTGTTTGCACCAAGTCCACAGAACAATTAATCTCTAATAGCAGAAATTTCTCAATTTTATTTCCTTTTTCAGATTGCCTAGGCTTCTTCATCCTTTACATGTCCACATAAAAATTTGGGGTCAGCTTATCAATTTTATTAAATAGGTGATGGGGATTAAGCAGTACACGTGTGATTAGCACCGGGTGTTGTATGTTAGTGTTTAATTACTAAATCGTATACCTGCAACTAGTATTACCTTGTATGTTAACTAACTGGAATTTTAATGAAAACTAAGAAAAATGGCTAGATTTTGATTAGAATTGCAATATATAGATAACCTTTATATTTTTATTGGGTCTTCCATTTGAAACTGTTTGCAATGTGTATCTCTATTTAGACCTTAATATTTTTCAATATTGATTTATTGTTTTCTTTGGAGAAATCTTGCAACTATTTTAGAGTTATCTGATGTTCTTTGAGCGTAATGTAAATAACTTTTTTTTTTTTTGAAGCACATCTGAATTTGCTAGGAATTGTGACCTACTCATTTTTTTTAATTTCTGCAGCTAGTACAAGTCCTGGCACATAATAGGTACTAACTCAATGTCTGTGGAATGAAGGAATAGATTAATGAATGTCTAACTACCATGAAGCCTTAAACTTACTGAAGCCCTTATCTGCCATCTTCTTATAAACTCCCCCTAAATATTCATTGCAACTACAATAAGTTGTACTACCTTTGGCATATTCTCCATTTCCTAAATATTAATTATCCTTATACCAAATCAAACAATTTTCTTTGGTGTAAGTATTATTTATCATAGAACCCATACAGTATAATTCCCTATTTGAGAGATTTTGACATAGGTTTGTGAATTGTTTAGGAAGGTAAGAGAGAAACTGAAAATAAGAGAGACTTGGTGGTCTGTGAAATTCAAATGGTGATTTTTTTTTTCTCTGCATATCCATCCTCTTCCTGCTGTCACTATTTTTCATTCCGGATCTCTCGCTCTGCCTCCCAGATGAACAGTGCTCTTGAGGCAGCCTAATCCCTCTAACAGAGCTCTGTGCTTCAATTGAAGTAGGTCCCACTGTCTTATTTCCAACATGTCTTGCTGAGGGGCAGCAAGCTGTGACGGCGAATCAACTTTAGTGGTGAGCAGACCTTCTTCCAATGTTTTGGGCAAGTTACTTATCATCTAGAAGCTGTTTCCTCCTCTGGAAAATGTGAAGCACTTATAAAATGCACTGAATTAATTTAAGTGCCTTCATGGTACTCATAAAAAATGGCAAAAGATTTTCAAACTAAGGTACTTTATGCTGGTATTAGCCTTCTTTTATTTTAATTACAGTATATCTAACATACAGCGTTATATTGGTTTCAGATGTACAATATAGTGATTCAACAATTTTATGCATTACTCAGTGCTCATCATGATAAGTGTACTCTTAATCTTCTTCACCTGTTTCACTCATTATCGCCACCTACCTCCTCTCTGGTAACCATCAGTTTGTTCCCTATAATTAAGAGTGTTCTTTTGGGGCACTTAAGTGGCTTAGTGAGTTAAGCCTCTGCCTTCGACTCAGGTCATGATCTCAGGGTCCTGGGATGGAGCCCTGCATTGGGTTTCCTGCTCAACAGGGAGCCTGCTTCCCCCTCTCTCTCTGCCTGCCTCCCTGCCTACTTGTGATCTCTCTGTCAAATAAATAAAATCTTAAAAAAAAAAATGAGTTCTTTTGTTTGACTTTTTTCCCCGTCATTTGTTTTGTTTCTTCAATCCATGTATCAGTGAAATCATATGGTATTTGTCTTTCTCTGACTGACTTATTTCACTCCATCCATGTTGTAACAAATGGCAAGAATCTATTCCTTTTTATGACCAGTATTCCATTGTGGTATGTGGTATGTGGATACACATACCACCTCTTCTCTGTCCATTCATCTATTGATGGACACTTGGGCTGCTTCCATAATTTGGCTATTGTAAATAATGCTTCAATAAACAGAGGTGTATATATCTTTTCATGGTAGTGTTCTTGTTTTCTTTGGGTAAATACCCAATAGTAGAATTAGTGGATCACATGGTAATTCTATTTTAAGTTTTTGAAGAAACTCCATACTGTTTTCTGCAGTGGCTGCACCAGTTTATATTCCCACCAATAGTGCACAAGAGTTTCTTTTTCTCTACATCTTCACCAACACCTCTTTTTTCTTGTGTTTTTTATTTTAGTCATTCTGACATGTTTGAGGTAATATCTCCTTGTGGTTTTCATTTGCATTTCCATGATGATTAGTGATGTTGAGCATGTTTTCATGTGTCAGTTGGTCATCTGTATGTTTGTCTATGTATTTTGCCCATTGATAGTTAGCTTTCTTAAATTAGTATTAGACACTTGTTGGTATCAGAGAGTATACTGCAGAGGTACTAAATTATAAAAATTTTCATTTCATACATTACCTTTTATTCTGCCTGTGCATACCACCTTCCCTATACATTTTTCCACTGCCCCCAAAAGATTGTATGCAACCTGATAATAACTGAGAGTATTCTAAAAGGCATTTATTTCTATATACCAGAGTTTGCTTATGCTTTCTACTTAGATTATGGATAGGTTTCCAGATTTAGCTAATAAAAAATATAGGACACAGTCAAATTCGAATTTTGGATAAATAAGTAATAATATTTGAGGATAACTATTCCAAAGAGGCATTCTACTAAAAATATTCCTTCATACCAAATTTATGTACACTAAAAAATTAAGTCTCATTCAATATTGGAGACATACTAAAAAATTATTCCTTGCTTATCTGATATTCAGATTTAATTGGGCATCCTGTATTTTGTTGATAACCACAACTGATCTTTCAGAAAGTCTGTTTGGGAAATTCCCCAGCTTTCTTTAAGAGACTATCTGTATAGAGAGATTTCAGGAGGTTTTATAGGGATCGTAGAAACAGAGAAACGACTGCCTCCCATGTCCGTGACCAAACTCCAACTAAATTCACATACTTAGCTTTTCTTCTGATCCTTATGATGATGGCGCTCCTTATCTTAGCCCATTATTCCTGCAGTACTTGATATCTTACCTTCTCTTATGGATTTGCTCTCAAATTTATCCTTTATCCTTATTGTCATTTTTTTCTACTCCACTAGATTATTTCCACTCTCAAAAGAATATTCTTCACTCCATTTCTTCCTTCATCTACCACCTTAATTACAAAAAAAAAATTCAAAAGACTTTGTATAATAGTAATATCTTTTTACTCATCTTCTACTCTCTCCTCAATTGACTACAGAAAGAATTATCCCTTCTATTTTGCTGGATCTCTTTTGCCAACTGGCATGAAGTCATGCTTTGTTAGTAGAGGGGATGGAAGGGGCAGGAAATAAAGGTTTCTCACTTGGTTCCAGTGTACTTTGTTTCTATATAGCCTACTAACCCAAAACATCTTAAGCCAAACTTAAGTTAGTTTGTAAAAAGTATACATTGTGAAATAGCATAATTTGTTTGAAAAAGAAAAGCATCACAGAAGCAAGCAATTAAAAAGGAAAACTACTGCACTACCATAATCAAAGAGATAATTTTAATTATTTGGATTATAGAGCCTTACAAAAAAAATTTAAGCATAAATAATATATGGCATTAAAATACAGAGTATATTTTTATGATATTTTATAACATGATATTTTTACTGCCTTATGAAGTAATCTCATTAATTAATGTGACTGTACAATAGCATGCTATTGATATTACTGCCTGCTTAGTCTCTCAATAGCTGAATTGTCATAATTTGTTAAAGTAATTCTTTCCAACTGGCTCCCTCAATGACTACACAATATTATATAAATATTGGTTTTAAGAAAATAACAAAACATATATGTGTTAAAGAGCACTAGTTTTAGAACCCACTCTTCATAGTTTTGTTTCTTTTACAGAGTTTCGTTATCTGTGTCAAAATGGGTGCCAGGGGCGCCTGGGTGGCTCAGTGGGTTAAAGCCTCTGCCCTTCAGCTCAGGTCATTATCTCAGCGTCCTGGGATCAAGCCCTACATCGGACTCTCTGCTCAGCAGGGAGCCTGCTTCCCCCTCTCTCTCTGCCTGCCTCTCTGCCTGCTTGTGATCTCTCTCCTCTCTGTCAAATAAATAAATAAAATCTTAAAAAAAAAATGGATGCCAATATGTTAATTAGATAATTAACCTGTTAGTTGGTTAGCAAAAATACCCATATATATATAACTGTTCTGTGACTTTTACGAGTAATTCCAAAGATGAACATATTAAATAATATGTTGAACCAGTAGGTTTTTTTACATACTTCTCCTTTCTTCACTTACGTCACACCATCGAATTCACGTAGAAGCTAGCTTGTCTCATTTTTTATAAGATAGTCACTGATTAGGTCCATCTTTTAAAAATAATTGATTATATAATAACATATTTTTTAAAGATCTTATTTATTTGAGAGAGAGACAGAGTGTAAGAGAGCACACAAGCAGGGTGAGTAGCAGAGGAAGAAGCAGAATCTCTGCTGAAGTGAGTCTGATGTGGGGCTTGATGCAGGACTACAGGATCATAACCTGGGCTAAGGCACCCAGGCACCCCAATAATACCATATTTCTATAAATATTTCACTCCTATAGCAGAGTGGTTAAATAGAGTTCAAAGATGGCCTAGGGCAGAGGTTGGTAAACTACAGTCCACCAATGGCCTGCTTTTTTAAATAAAGTTTTATTGGTTCACAAACAGAGCTATTAGTTTATATTGTCTGTGACTCTTCTCACAGTGCAGCAGCAGAGTTGAGTAGTTTCCACAAAGAGTTTGTGGCCCACAAAGTCCAAAATACATTCTATCTAATCTTTTCAGAAGACGTGATTCCTGGTCTACCGTGTGGTAACTTGATGATTCCCACAAAACCAGCTGAAAAAGAAATTTCAGTCAGTTTGTTGACCTGAATCCATCAATAAATATGTATGTATTGAGTCCCTTCTCTGATTTCAACATTCTTGGAGATAAAATTGAGGGATAATATAGATGACCTACGTTCATAGGAAATTTATAATAAAGTCAGAGAGACAAAATGTCCACTCAAATAGAATGACATGGTAATATATAACTGAGTATTTAGTGTAGGTAATACATTTTTAAAACTCTTATTATTTATGTATGGCACTGAATATTTCCCATAATTCCTAGGTAATACTTCATGACATATGTTGGCTGACTGATTGAAGCCATTTACAAGTATGTTACGTTGCTCCTTCAGTTCCACTTCCTCTGAGCTAAGATGTCTTCTCATTTCTGATATGGGAAGAAGTCCATAAACTAGTTCCCTTAAACTAGTAAGTTCTTGATAAGTGACACGCACACTAAATTTTGTCAATAACCAGGGTGTTCCTACACAGCAGTGAATTTTGCTAGCTCTGAACAATGGATAAATGACTCATCTAGTCTGTTTAAATGACCTGTTTGCTGTTATCTGTGCAGTAATTTACTGAAGGAAATTGGATTTTGCTGGCCTATACTTCCTGCTTTGTTCACTTTGTGCTTCTTCCCTCATCTATTCTGACTCGTAAATGAGTCACTCCTACTTCAACATGATGCTTTTAAAGTCTAATACTTTGTGAGGAACTTTTTTCTAATTTTACTCATGAAGTTAAAATGAATAGCTTGCTGTTGAGAATATTCTCATAAGACTATGAAAATTAAGATGGATAAAATGGTAAGAAAATATTTCTGGAAATATTCTACAATTCAGAAGAGCCGAACTTATATAATAGCACTTCTAATTAATTTAATTTCAATAAAGTGAAACAGGATGTGAACACAGAAAGTATCTATGTTTTAGGCGAACGAAACCTCTTTAGTCCTGAAAAGCCAGAACAGATATTTATATTAACTTGCTGCCCTTTGTCACTAAGTATTTGAACAAAAGTGGCTTCTCTAATCAAACTGTGACACTGAACTTAGTCAGTTGACCAGTAAGTATTTGCTGAACATGAGCTTAGTGTACATCATTAACCTTTATACTCTAAAATTCTGGGAATCATAATAATTTTGATTTTTAAAAAAATTAAAATTTATTTTGGAAACAACAGGTAGATGGAAAAGGAGTGAAACATTAAAGAATATTGGGATCTTTCAAGGGCCTAGTCCACCACTAAATATATGTGAAAAGCTTAATAAATTATTTGTAACTGTAAATACAAATTTGTGATTTATAATCTTCCAATGTATCTAAATTAGAGAATTTACAAAATAGACTTTGAGATAATTTAAGAAACTGTCAATGAGCTTATGGATTTTCAGCTTATTGTTTCAGAATGGAAAGACTTTGAGAAGGATAGTGTTGAGGATAGCTTTCCAGGAAAAACATGACCAAAGGCACGTAAAGAAAAATAGGTAAGCATATGAGAAAAAAGCTGATATGCGTGTATGTTAATCAATAGGAAAAGTGAAGCCAGATTTTTGTGGATACTCAGAAACCAAGAAAAAAAATGGATTGACATAATGACCAACAATTAGCTTTTGCGAATTCTTAAAGAGATTGGTTAGCTATAATGTGAGTATTTTGTTTACAATGAGAATTATCCCATAGAATCAGGACTTAAAATAGATTTTTAAATCTGAGCCAGGATTTATTTTGTTCGATAGTTGACTACTATAAGCATGGGGTTCTGGGGTGCCTGGGTGGCTCAATGGATTAAAGCCTCTGCCTTGGCTCAAGTCATGATCTCAGGGTCCTAGGATCAAGCCCCACATCTCCCTCTGGGAGGGAGCTTCCCCCTCTCTCTCTGCCTGCCTCGCTGCCTACTTGTGATCTCTCTCCTCTCTGTCAAATAAATAAATAAAATCTTAAAAAAAAAAAAGCATGGGGTTTTCTTTGTCAATTATAATGTGATGATAATTTATTAACTATCTTAGTAACTAGCTTTGACTGTCTTCAGCTTAAAACTGTGAAAACTATATTCATTAAACTTGGCTAGAAAAACCTTTTGTGACCCTGTCTATCCCATTTTAAAACTTAAAACCAAAATTGCTCTTTTGGATTGTACTAAGTCAGCCTAATACCTAAATTTTTCACAAGTTCATCCTCTTCTGTGTGCATTAGCAGCCCAAGTAGAGTTCGTAGTGATGGTTATCTTGTTCATAGACAAGGAAACATGTGGCAAGTTGATCGCCATTCTTTGGCTCAATTGAAATGTTTTTGTTTGTTTGTTTGTTCCCTTAAAAATAATTATCCTCATAAATTCCCTTCAAACATTTTTTGTTTGAAATTGTTACGTAAGACCTCTTGATTCTAAGCTGCCTGGATAGCTCAGTTGTTTAAGTATCTGCCTTCAGCTCAAGTCATAATCTCAGGGTTCTTGGATCAAGCTCCCTATTTTGGGGTTCCCTGCTTGGTGGGAAGTCTGCTTCTGCCTTTCCTTCTTCTCCCCTCTACTCGTGTGTGTGTGGCCTACCCCCCCTCAAATAAATAAAATCTTAAAAAAAATACCACTGATTCTACTTCCAGCAAAACCACAAACAAACAAAAAACCCCCAAAAAACTAAGTTGATTATCTAGATAGAGATATAGATATAAAAATGCTGAAAATATTATAAAATATATCCAGATATGATTTATAGCAAAGATAAATAATGGGCAGTTAATCTAAGGCAGGCTAGTGAAGTTTTTAAGAGGAAGATGCTTAGGAACTCAGTGAAATTACAAAGGACACAGGTCAGCAAAATTTCTTTGTTGAAATACCACTTCAAAGATATTTTTAGGAGAACTGGTAGGAATTAAGAGTGGTCCAGATGAAAATTAAAAGACCTCTAGGAACAGCAGTTTAGGAGCGGAATTCCAGTTTATAGACTCAAGGGAATTTCAGTCAGAAGTGTAGTTTGGCCTCTTCAAGAACTCAATAAAAAATAGTTTTTGTCTTAACTTTCCTCCTATCTTTGCACTCTCCTGGTCCCACTTCAAACCAGAGCTCAGCATTGACAATACCAACTGATGGAAAACCTGTTTATGAATATATGGTCAGACTGATGGTGTATGGGAAGGACACAGTAAGATCCCTTAATCTGTTGTTAGAGTGAGAGAAAACTCTCAAGTATTTCCAAGTCTATGAGACAAAGTAATAGATTCTAGTCCTGCTTCTGCCACAAACTAGGTGTGAGTCTTTGGCAAGTCTTAGATTTCACTTTTTTGAGTTACAGAATGAAAGCTGTAGTAATGACATACTTAA